>JAQZBX010022417.1:0-31583 GCA_029593785.1 Cabassous unicinctus
AAAAAAAAAAAAAAAAGCATTAGGATATCCAATGCAATATCAACTAATAAAATTAAAATTGGCTAAAGAATAAGAAAATATAAAATGGAAAAAAGAATGATAAAATATAAAGCAAATATTTAAAAATATCTAGAGACATATGCAGTAAAAACATGGTTTGTTCATGCAAAATATCATGTGTGATAAACAAGGAAGAAGACATATAAATGAATTTTCACATTCTGAAAATGTATTTTTCAAAAGTATTTTGAGCTCTTTAATAAACCTTGATAAAGGCTTTTTATTTCTAAGAGGATATGGTGTTAGTGATCGTGTGAAAATAAATGATTGTTCTAATCCAAGGTTTTAATATTTAATTTCTCTGTGGGGTATATCTTACTTTAATATATATTTATGTTAAGATAATTTATCGTTTTTCATATATAAGACTATATTTTCATATATACATGACACCACATAGAATGTCATTTATTCATAAAAGCATCAATTTTTCATGCATCTATTCACTCAATTATGAAGTAGTATATATGTGCACATGCATGTGTATATATATGTGTATATGTATGTATATATGTAATGTGTGTGCATGTGTGTCTTTATGTGATATTTATATGGAATAGGTCGAGTCAGTTGCTTTATGGTAGGTTGTGGGAACACAGGCTCAGGCACAACAGAGATTCCCAGCAAATATCTGCTTTATTACTTACACAGCACAAAGGGTCCAAAAGAGCAGTGAAAAATATCCCATCTTGGCTGGTCCCACAGGGATGCCAACGGCTCAGGTCAGTGTTGATGGGTGGCAGTTCCACATTCCTCTCTTCACGTAGGAGATGAGGGGCACCAGAACTACCTGACTGATGAGCTTTTATATACTTCAAGGGGAGAAGGCTCTGACAGTGACCAACCTCTGTGTGCTGGCAAGCAGCTGGGACTGGTGAAGATTTAGCATCTCCCCAGGCTGCCTGTGGTCTCTTGTAAAATAGAAACATACTGAACATCTGCATGCAAACAAGCACAAATGGAAGTATACAAAACACCTGCACATAAACAAGCCTGAGTGAAAACAGAACAAAGAGCTGTGCACAAACAAGCAAGAGAGGAAAAGGAGGGGGCAAGAGAGGGGTGGGAGATGGCTGCTGAGTGTCTCTGTGACTTCCTTAGAAGAATGTCAATGTTTTATATGGAAAAACAGGAAAAAAACTAAGATAAAACAGATTTCTACCTATATCTTGTACCCATTTTTCTTTTGAGTTTCCCTGGGGTACAGAAATGTGAATTTTAAAGCTATGAATATCTTGTGATTTTGCACATCTTCATCTAGTCTCTTATCCACCCATTAATTTCATTTATGTTGATCTTGTTGAGCAAAAATCTTTAATTTCAATGTTGTAAACCCATCATTTTTTTTTTTCTCTCCTTGGATTGTGCTTTATAAGACCTCCATAAGAAAACCATTCTTCTCACTGAGGTCATTTTGTAATATTGCTTTATGGCTGTATTTTCACTTAAAATTCCAACTTGTTTTTCCCTATAATGAATCAGTTTTTCTAACTTTACTAATTCTCCTTTTCTGCACATAATATCATCCTTCCTATATAGACATTACATTATAATTAATAGAAGAGAAAATCCAAATGGTTAATAAATATGTAAAACTTCCTCAATCTCAATAATAATAAATTACCATTTTACCCACAGATTATCCAGAATTATTGATTAGGGCATAGTCAAGTCCTAGTAAGAATGTGAAGAAAAATTCCTTCTCCAGTGGGAGTATAAAATAACACTGCTATTCTGTGGAGGAATTTAGTAGTACTTAACGAAATTACATATGTACCAGTTTACTTACCTATGAGTAAATAGGTGTATGCATTAGAAATACTCACACACTACCACAAGTATAAGTTACAAGATGTTCACAAAAGCATTGTTTATTTGTTCATTAATTAATTCACTCCTCAGATATTTATTAGGCCCCAAATATGTGACAAACCCTTTTATATCATGGCAATGGTACTCTAGTTGAACAGAAAAATGGTAACTATTCTAATGAATTATGTATGTGAATGGGGTTAAAAGAGGAAGTTTCGTGCACTTTGAATAGATTGTACAAAGCATGGGGTTATATAACACAGGAATCCAGTGGAAGAAGAAGGACTGGGGTTAACAGAACAATTATGAGAATGTTTTCCTATGAACTATAACAAATATATAATACTAATACAGGGTGTTAGTAATTATGTGGGTTGGGTGAAAATACAACAAATATAAGATATAGGCTATAGTTAGTTAACAGTTTGTAACAAATGTTTCACTGTTTCACAACAATGCAAGGTGTTGTGGTGGGGTGATGTATGGGAGTCGTGACTGGTGATACATGTGTTTGTTTTGTAAGTTCACAGCTTTTACTATACACTTAATGTATGTGAATTTGCATGTATGTATGATATAATTCAATGAAATTTTATTTAAAAAAGTGAACTTTTAGATAATGTATGTTACTTGGAAGGAAGCTAGAGGATCAAACATGAGACTATATAACAGTGAACACTGTTGTGAACGATGACTGCGGTTAATACAAATATATGAAATTTCCTTCATGAACCATAACAAAAATGTACATCACTATTACAAGTGTTCACAATAGGGTGATATAATGGGAAATATACCTAATACAAACTACAGACTATAGTTAACAGTATTATTTAAATATTCTTTCATCAATTGTGACAATGGTAGCACACCAATGCTAAGTGTCAACAATAGGGTAATATATAGGAATTTTGTATTTTTACCTTTTATGCAGGTAAAACTTACAACTTCTCTAACAAAAAACTCTTTGTTATAAAGTAATAACTGCTAGGGAAGAAAAAAATGACAAAGACAATGTGAATGAAATGTTTGTGGGGTTTCTTTATTTAGCACATATCTTTAATTTTGATGTATTAAAGACATTAGTTTTCCCCTAATTATTTGTTCCTTATAAAAGTTGCATAAGAAAATTTAATTGTGAACTTTTAGGTAGATGGTAGCAAAAAATTAGAGACAAACGAAGTTCTATCACTAGATATGTATCTTATAAAGTGATTTTGACTACAATGGAATACTATGCAACAATATGAAGTAACTAATTAGATTTAAATGAAGCAGAGAAGATAGAGTTCATAGGCATAGCTCTGGGCATTAAAATAAGAAATGGTGAGATATTTAACAGGATAGAATTTATGTAATTTAAACATACACATAAAACTAGTTATTTTTTATTCAAGGATATACATATAACTATCAGGACTGGAAAGACATATATTTAATGTACTGGAAAGATTTCCTAAAGGAATAAAATAATGAAAGTGTGAATTGCTTATAAAGTAGGAAATACTAAGAAAAAAACAAAAGCATGGGGCTACCTTACATTAACTGCTAATGATATTGTGATATAACTCAAAGGATAAAGGTAATTGGTTTCTGTGAAAGTAGCATCTTAAAAGATGAAAAAGACATGAAGGTTAGCTCCAGTTTGGAGTTAATACTTTAAAAGAATTGGTAAGTCACACATAATGACTAAACATGGCTTTAGGTAGAAAATGACAAGTGCCATATCAAACCACATGGATGTTCATTCATACATCCTGTGAACAAATGATTATTGAGAACCAATCATGGTCTAAGACTCAGCATAAACCAGTATGGCCATGGTATCTGCTCTTGTAGACAGAGGCAATTAGAAATATGTGTTCATCAGTTGTAACAAATGTACCACACTAATGAAGGACGTTAATGTGGGAATGTGTGGGAGGTGTAGGGAGTGGGGCATATGGGAATCCCATACATTTTTTAAGTAACATTTATGTAATCTAAGTATCTTTAAAATATACATATATTTTAAACATATGTGTGTGTATATATATATATATATATATATATATATGTGTGTGCTTTATTTGTCAGGCTAGGAATTTGGATTTTAACTTAAGTGTGGAGAAACACTAGAAGTGGTTTAGTAGGGGAGTGAGATGATAATCTGATTTATATTTGTAAAATGTCATTCTAGCTGCAGTGGTGTGAATGGATTACATAGAAAGACAAGTGAAATCAGGACAATTAGTAGAAAATTAAGAGTATAAAAGCAAGAAATGCCCCACCCACTGTCTGTGCCACTTTTAGCTAGACTTCCTACTAGCAGCTACTACTGATATTTCTGGAAATCCTACCCTGAATCTACTAGTAATATTTTATTTGGCTAGAACTAAGTCACAGGGATACAGTGAATGTTAAGGTACACTAGAATATATAGCCTTTTATTGGACATACTGACATTCTGAAAAAAATGTATACTGCAAGTAAGAAAGAAGGAATAAATGGATAATAAAGAGGAGACAATTGAATTTCTGCAACAGAAGAAAAGATAGTTCAGATGAGGAAATATCATGGCCTTAGGGTTATATGGTTGAAGTTTCAGTGTAAATAAAAATAAGAAAATTTTATAAACATTTAAATAAACACCACTACCCTTTAACTTACAACCACTAGCCCCAGCCATACAGTAAAATGGAATCATTTAGAAAATATGCAACTAGTTCCACCATATAGCATATGTTCCATTTCTACTCTGTTTCTCATTTGCCATGTTTCCACTCAGAGTTAAACAACAGGAAACAGGAATTAGGGTCAACTCTTCTACTGAGAAGCTACATATTCTTTGTAAGAAGAATGATGTATCACCAGCTAGTATTAGACAATAAGAAAATTAAGGCTTCTGAACAACTGAATTCCAGTTGAGGCTGTCACTAAATAGCTGTGTGACCATCAACATGTCACTTCTCCACTATGAGCCTCAGATATATCATACCGAATATAGAGTGTTCTTGGAGCAAGTGCCTCCAAAGTCAAATTAGGGTGGGATCAAGGAGGATGAGGAAGGAACAATGAGTCGAATGCATTCAGGATCTGTGTCCAGTTGCAACTACAGCAATTATACTTGGATTTCTTTTATATGATAGAACCAATCCAAGTTTTAATTCAAACTAAATATTCAGCTGGCTTATAATTTTTTGAACCCAGTGCATTAGACCATTTCTAAGTACCCCAGAGCTATAACATTCTAAGATTGTAGGACTTTCCAGCAGGTATTTATTTATATTGCCAAGTATGTATCATTACTCAGAGAGGAGAATGTTGTCCACCACGAAAGACAAATATGTAGTAATTACACAGAAATAGTTAGTAAAAGCTAAAAGAAAATATAATCAAAAAGTCCACTTAATAGGCTTTTTTATATAAGAAAAACACTATGTTAGAAAAACATCTTGAAATTTTTTACCATCTGGAAGAAATATTTCCATATTGTCCATAGCTAATTTTATGTTTGATTATTTTGAACGCATTTTGCATTTAAAATACATTGTTTTCTTAAACATCCAGGTGATTGGGAACCTCACAAAGTGAATCACTTGATTCACTTATTATTAAGTAATGCATATTACTGCATACAATTTAATTTCCTTTAGAAAAAACAAAACATATATGCTTCTGGCATATAAACATTGAGAAAATTATAGGAATTGTAAAGTATATTTTCTTTTCATTTTAAGAACTTTCTATTTTGCATAAACTGAATTTATAAATGGTGATAATCAAGTAAATAATGGAATATAAACTCAGTAAAAAACTCGAATCAGGTTTTGGGTCCAGCTGGTACTCTTAAATTTTTTATGATGCAGCATAGCATACAGCCATCTATAGTTACACTTCAGGTAAAACAAGTTTGAGGGCCTTCAAGAGAATTAATTTCCCTAACAAATCACAAAACCACAAGACCTTTACCACATAACTTTAGAACTAGAGAACTAGGGTGATTATAAATTCAGAGTATTACATATATTAAGCATCTCTTGGTATGGCTTTTTAGCTTCTATTAAAAACAAAAACAAAAAATTACTGGAGGTATTTTAAACTGCCTTCCATATTCTACCATATTTATTTAATTAGTATTCAGGTTCTTTATTGAAAAGCAAAAATAATTAAACAAGAAGGGTTTTATATAGTAAAGGGAGAAACTGTTACATTCTAACCCCATTCTAACCCCATCTAACACTCATGACAGAGGCATTAAAAACCTGCTATTCTATTGGGATCCTTTCATTGTTAACCGATACTTAGTATTATTTTAACAATTATTAGGCTAAATAATGTGTTAGGTATTAGGTACCTAACACATGCAAGGTATTGGCTTAAGTAATTTATACACATTATATCATTTAATATGTGTACTGATTATGTGAATCAGAAATTCGACTTCTTTAAATATACCATTTAAAATATGTTTTGAAAATCAAATGACATATTTCAGTAAGAAAATTTTCACATACCATCCATCTTTTTCAGTGACCAAGACATAAATCATAGATATGTTTATATATATGAATATACATAGATTTATGGAGAGATGAATACATTTTAATATTTGGGAAACTCCTGGTAGCAAATGCAATCTTAAACTTTTAAGCTTATAAAGAATTTTGAACACTTGGTTTCACCTAATAATCACAAGAACATGGAAATCAGTGCAGTACCAGTCTCTTCTTTTTTAACACAAATAACCTGAACTTAAGGAATTCAGGACATGCCCAAGTCTACTCTAGGGTATTTGCCCCACCATCATTTATCTGCTTATTGTGATGTTCACATTTCAGTTGTGTTCAATAAGGTGCTCTTGGAAAATGATTTATATTTATTATACATCAGTTTCTTCTTGCAAATGTATTTTCTTTTCTTTCCACTTTCTCTTTTCTTTTTTGCATTTTCTATGAGATTGATATAAGATGTATTAAGACGAATAAAACAAGCCACCATCAAAGAAAGAACAAGGAAGTCATCATTCTATTAAAGTTTGTCATATTTTTTAGAAAAATAGAACAAAACTATATAAAATGGTAAAAAATGTGATATATGAACTAATAAACTAATGCAATATCTCATTTATTTTGTAACCACTGTTAATAATTTCCCCAAAGTCAAATCCCTCAATAATTACTGTATTTTATAATATATTATATTAAGTTATATTATATAATTATTTCAAAATTGTTTACAATATATTAAATATATATTAATATGCTGAAGTAAAAGACACATTTTGTGGGAAAATTTAGAATTTTGGGAAAAATTATTTACATTATTTTTTAAGGATTCATAAACAGTAAGATACAAATATATTTAAAATATTTTTGAAAGTATTGAAAACTTGGTATAAAATTATTTTAAATTCTCTAAATCTTAAAAGCAACTAAAACTTTATCAATATACTAATAATATAAAATACATAAAGCTGAAATGAACTCTTTAAAACATATGAATATTATATATCTTCTTAATCACTTAACTTTAGACTGACTTCATAGTATCACATTATTAGAACAAGTTTGTGCTGCAATTATTAGTTTTAATAATCCCAATTACTGTGTTCTAGATTTGGTAGCCAATGATTCATTGAATATATCCCAGTTATAGTTTATTTGCATATTTGGTCAATATATTAATTCCCAAAATGTTTCGATATATACTAAAATATATTTTAAGTTTCAAAGTAAATCATACTAAACATTACATCTTTAAAATTATCCTCTGAGGGGATAGGCTAACAAGGTCATATACCTTCCTCTACCACAAATATCAACTGTGAGCATTTGAATGTACTCAATGTATCACCATTTATTTCTTCTACACAATGTAGGATCATACTACATTATTATACAGCATTCTATTATTTTAAGAAGCAGTTCTTTGTTGAGTTCCACAAAGAAGTCAAAATTACTTTATTAACTCAATACGAAAATATTGGCCTTCATAAAGCATCTCAAAACTTTGTATATTTTAGCATTCACTAATCTAACTGCTCAATTACCCTCTTTTTTATGGTATGTTGATAGAGTCCATTGTTCAAACTAAAGTTCATTTCAGAAATATGTTGATATGCCATGAAAAAACTACCATAGTTTCTGCTCAACTTCATAAACAGATATTAATATTCATTTTTTCTGGTATTCATAACATATGTTTCTGTAGTACCAAGAAAGAATTCTTTGTGAGACTACCTTGAAAAAGTCCTCTAAATCTATAATAAAATTATTCTTAAAGCTTTTCAGTAAGTATAAAATCTCCATAATTTCATTTGCAAAGGGAAACACAGATAAGTGCTACTTATTGGCAATTTTATGAAATCCTCCCTTTAGAGTGGAAAACTATCCTTAAACCTTACACTAATAAAGTGTGTAATGATTTTTATCTATATCTATAGTTCAAATAATTTTATATTTTTAAAGTTATGCAAGTAATATTTCTAGAAAATTAAGAAATTTAGTTTTGATAATTTCATATAGAAATTTAGTTTTGGTAATTTCATAAAAGGAAAGAAGCCACTTAGTAGTAATAAATGTGAGGGTTCTTTAGGCATGTTATTTGGTATGGGATGATATCTACCTTGCTAGCCTATCACATGTCCAGGCAAAAGGGGAAGAGATGATTCCTAATCACTCTAGAACCTCCAAGGTTATAAGAAGCATCTTAAACAATGGAATATGGGCCATGAGCTGGGCATATTGACCAGATGCACTTTAAACAATTCCTTTTTACACTCAGGATGTAAAAAGCTAGAAAAAAGCACTGCTCCATCCTTTATAGCCACAATAACAGCAATGACTAAATATTGGACAAACTGAAAATTCACAAATTTCCTTTTACACATAAAAATTACGTGTTTCTAGGAAAACAACAATCCTGAACAGTACTTTCAAAGAGAGGTAAAGAATTGGCTGAGTGTGGGCTAACAAGAGAATATAGAAGCTCTAGAGACCAAACATGTAGGAAAATTTGTATCCACTTGCAGCCTCTTATCCACTGACTTCATTGGACACTCAGAGAAAATATAGGCATGAGTCCTGAGAAAGTGGTTTGCATGGTATAGACCTGTGGGGAGGGAAGAGTAACAATTGCAGGAAAAGTAGGGAACCTGCCTAGTTCCTTCTCCCCTCACCTACCAAGAGAACAAAATTCTCAAATTGATAATAAAAAAGACAAAGGCATTGAAAGAAAAGAATAGTATAGATCAATACCCCTCAAATTTAGAGAAATATCATCAACAAAATAATGAGTGGGTGAACTAAGGCTGTTTTGACATTCAAAAAATCAGTCAAAACCATGGTTAGTAGCAACGATTCATAAACGATTCATATTTGTTCATTAATTGCAACAAACGTACCATACTCATGTAAGATGTAATCAATAGGGGAAAATGTGAGAAGGGGAGGGGTGGGATATGTAGGAATCCGCTATATATTTTTGTGTGACTTTTATGAGCCTCCCTTCACTAAGGTATTATTACAAAGTGCCAAATAGCAATGCATTTGGAAAAAGACCTTAACCAAAAGGGAGAAAATATTAAATACAAATAAGCTTTTATGGCTAAGAGATTTCAAAGTAAGTCAGAAGTTCATTCCAGAAGTTACGCTGATGCACGTCTCGGGAGGATCTCATTGACTGCCACAGTAAACAGTGCCTTAAGCAGAGGTGCTCCTGAGGGCTCTAGAGACATCTAGATACGATGGGCAAGGCAGACAATCTCCGGAATTCGGCACTCTGTCAGTGGGCCTTACCTTGGAATATATGTTCCCCAATGTAACAGAGTTAAATTCATTTATAATTTCCCTATGCATGGCTTTTCTGCTCCTTTAATTTAAACCTGTAATTAGCACTATACTCATTAAATATATGTACCAGTGTCTGTTCATATGCTAGTTGTGCCCTGAATCTCAGCAGTGTTGCAAAATCTACTTTGCAGTTCATCAGACTTGCCCTGGACAACTAAGAAAATTATGATGATGTACAATGCCCATCCCAAAAAACAGAGAATATATACAACTGCAAGCAAGACAGTTGTATCCTTCTGCCCCATTGGATCCACAACCCTCTCAATCAAAAGCAGAGTGGACATCACCATCCCCAAATCCTCAATATGCAGGAAAGAGCAAACATAAGGGGGGAATACAACTATGGACTAAAGTAGACATATTATTATTCAAGCAATGGAAGATCTTGTAACATTGATATAAAGGCAGTGGTCACCAGAGGTTTTGAGAGGAGGGAGAGGGAAGAATAGGTGTAACATGGGGCGTTTGGGGATCATTTCAATTGTTCTGAATGGCATTGCAATGATGGATACAGGCCATTATACATTTTGTCAAAACCTATAAAAATGTGAGGCACAAAGTGTAAACTAAAATGTAAACTATTGACCATTGTTAGTGGCGATGCTTCAATATATGTTCATCTATTTTAACAAATGTACCACACTAATGAAAGATATTGCTAATGGGGAAAAGTGTGGGAGGGTGAGGGGTGGGGTATATGAGAATCCTCCTATATTTTTGATGTATCATTTATGAAATATAAAACTTCTTTAAAAATAAAATAAAATAAAAATTGTTAAAAATCGAAGTAATTCTCTATAATAATAGGCTAAAGAAATAAACATACTTTCCTCATAGATGCAGGTTGTTCCACTCATGGCAATATATTTTCAGTGGTAAATTCTCCCTGTCATCTGGAAAAAGAGAATGATATTCTCTCTCACTACTACTATTCAGTATCATACTGGAAGCCCTACCCAGTGCAATAAGCTAAAAATAAATAAATTATAGATAGTTGATAGATAGATAAAGAGAGAGAGAAACAGAGAGAGGGAAGGAAGGAATGATGGAAGGAATAAACGTAAAGAGATTGGAAAAGAATAATTAAAGTATCTCACTCTGTCAATAACATAATCATTTACATGGAAAATATCAAATAAAATAAAATATTGTAGTCTGTAAATCAGTACACTTTATCACTCCTCAGCCCTTTCCTCTCTCTGGGACCCATGATCTGTTATTTTCTCCCATTTCTTTTCCCTCCCTACCTTAATAAATTACTGGCCTAATCAAAAAAAAATACAAAGAACTTTTAGATCCAATAACTGACCTTAGTAATGTTTCAGGAAACAGTATCAATGTGCATATATCAATTGTATTTCCAGATACTGAAAAGAAACATTTGGAATTTGAAATGGAGCAAAATAAGAAGTCCAATAAAAAGGCCATAATAGATTCGATGGATTTTTTTGCAAAGTTACAAAGTTAGAATCATTTGACGTACACATGCAAAATAATAATAATAATGATAATAAAGTCCTTGACCAATATCCCAGTCCTTAAACAAAAATACACTCAAAATTGGTCACAGCCCTAAATGTAAAATGTGAAAATGCAGACCCTCTATAAGGAAACACAGGTGTTTTAGTTTGCTAAAGGCTGCCAACACAAAATGCCAGAAATGGGGTGGCTTTTATAATGGGAATTTATTAGGGTAAAATCTTCCAGTTCTGAGTCTGTGAAAATGTCCAAATCAAGGCATCATCAGAGATATTATCTCACTAACGCTAATGCTTATGATCCTGGAGTTCTGCTTTTACCCTAATAAATTCCCATTATAAAAACCAGCACATTCAAGGCATTTTGTTTTGGCAACCTTTAGCAAACTAAAAGAATAGGATAAAAATCTTTGTGCCAATGAGTAAGCAAAGAGGTCTTAGATGTAGCATCAGAAGCACAAAAATATTTTCATAAACTATTATGCATACTATTACATTTAAAAATCTCAAAATAGCCATAAAAATAACAATAAATAAATGAATATATAACTAAAATCAGAAAACATTTGGACAGACACTTCACCAAAATGGACACATAGATGGCAAATAAGCATATGAAAACTGGAAATAATGGTTAAAAAATGACTAAGGAGATACAGCCTATCACAGTCCCACAAATCTCCTCTTTCCCTGGAGATGCAGAGAGAAACATTTGAACATTTTCAGAGCTCCCATGGAGTGAGAATGAAAGCCACAGAAATGGCTGGCCAATCCAAGGAGTCTTTACAAAATGAGGAGGATACAGAGTTCATGACTGACAACTAGAGACCAGGATGTCTCCTGCTAGCTAATTTGCCTACATATTGCCCTTGTCTACGAGGATTTTCCTGGTGAAAAATCTGCCCTACTCAGATGTCTTTTTTCATGTACTGAGGTTACCCAAATGCACTGTGTGCTGTTGGCTCTGCATGTAGGAGCCCTGCCCAAGGGCTGCCCTATTGGAGGGTATATTATTTTCCCAGGGCTGGCATAACAAAGTATACAAACTTGGAGTCTTAAAACAATAGAAATTAATTGTCTTGCAGTTCTGGATGATAGAATCCAAAATCAAGCTTTTGGAAAGTTCAGGTCCTTCTGGAGCTTCTAGTGGTGGCTCGTAGTCCTTCGTGCTCTTTGGCTTATAGACACATCACTCCAATCTCTGCCTCCCTCATGACAAGTCATACTCCCTGTGAGCTTCTGTGTTTCTTCATATAAGGATATTAGTCATAGTGGATTTAGGGCTCACACTAATCCAATATGCCCTCATCTTAACTTAAATAATTACATCTGCAAAGACCCTATTGCCAAACAAGGGCACATCCACCAATATTGGGGACTCCAATTTCAACATATCTTGTTGGAGGACAAATTTCAACCCTCAGCAAGAAGTACAGAGGTTCCAGGGAGGTGAGGACATTTCCACTTCAGGGGAAATATCCTTCTAATTTTCTTTTCTTTCTTAGATTTTTAGAGGTTCGGAAGAAGAACCTATGTGATTGGTTAGCCAGGATAAGAAACATATGTTCACTTCAGGTTTTCAAGGAATATTATTAAATTCTATTATTGTCATTGTTGGGTGGTTTTCTTTTCTGTTGTTTTTGCTATTATTACGATTTTCATCTTCATCATCTCCATAGAGAGCACATATTCTTTGGAGTTAGCTATGCAGTAAAAGTCTTGGACTCCCAGAACAGGCCAAAATTGTCCAGTTCCGTCAGTAACTAGGAGGGTAATCTTTTTAATAATTCAGAGACAAAATTATGAGCATGTCCATTTGGCCATTATGTAAAGCTATGGTTCCCAATCAGTATTAACACAATAGAGTCAATGTTTGCCTCTCAATTACTTTCAAATATGAGAAGGAAAGAAAAGCATTTTATTTATTGTCCTTTAAAACATCAACACACATACCTTGTCTATGGTTAACACATAATAAACTACATTTTTCTATGTATGGTTTCAAGCTATATCAACTGTTTGATAGTTAAAAGGGCTTTTACAACTTAGTCTGATGCTGGTATCTTATGTGGACAATGGGATTTGACAGTTAAATTTAGCTCAAGGCCTATCAATAGAAGAAAAGCAAAATTTATCAGCAACAGGGCACTCACAACAAATAATCAATAGCAGATTGGCCTGGACTCAGAAACTCTTATGGGGTTCTGTAGGGAAGCAAACAGATTGCACAGAGAAAAATTTAACCTGCAATTGAAGGCCAGGTGGAAGAACAGACAGCATTAGATACAGCTGTGCATTTAAAACCCTCTCTGCTAAGATGCTTTGGCCTTTATTCTGTTTTACCTCATTAGTCTAAATGGTATCACACTTCCAACCACTGCAGCTGCCTGAAAACCCTGCATATGAGAAATCCTGACTGACTGCATGTGTTCCTGTGCCTGCCTTTGGTTTACCTATATTTTACAGAAATGTTGATTTTTATATATCTCACTCCAGGATAGGAACCTGATGAGAGCATCAGTTAGCTCCCTCTTCTCCTTTTAGATAAAGATATGATCCTCTTTCTTGGACACCAAATGTGTTAGAGAATTACAAAGGAAAATTTTCAAATCAAATAGTTAAAAAGTATGATTTCCATGAGAAAGTTTTTTTTTTCACCATCTCTCTCCTACTTCATATCTTTTTCACTATTTCTGTTCCTGATGTGCATCTTTCTTTTTCCTGCAAATGTGTTTTACCTATATTCATAAACACTTCCCTTGTTCCTTGTCTTTGGCATGATATCCATCATTTTCATCACTCCTGTCCTTGATCTTGTTTTACTGGAATCGCCTCATTTTTGGTGGACACATTCTTAGTTCACTCCAAAGAATATGTGTTCTTTATAGAAAATAAAATAATATTGTGAATATGAATAATAACAACTATGACACAACAATGATAAAATTTTAAAATATCCCTTTATGGGAGTGGGTATAGCTCAGTTGGTTGAGTGCCTGCTTCCCATGTACGAGGTCCCGGGTTTAATACCTTGGTGCCTCCTGGAAAAAACAAAACAAAAAACAAAACAAAACTAATTTTCTGCTACTAAGGAACAAAGCTGGAAAGACCCCCAAGACCCTGTGCACAAGATCCTATTTGTAACTCTTTCTGGGGTCAAGGGGAAGTCCTGGATACCTCCAAACAAAAGGCCTCCTCATTGGCCCCTTGAAAGGTGGGGCAACGAATCAGAACAGCAAACAGCTGGGGCCCCTTCCCAACATTAGGAAAAGGGATGAGGAAAGACTTTAAAAAGGCCTAACCTGGGGCTACCTGTGCTGCATCTCACCCTGCAGCATGCCCAAAATGTATGTCTGAGATTGTGTACTCTTTTCTTGTTTCTTAATAAACTCTTTACTCCCTTGCCTAAAAAAAAAAATCCCTTTAAACCTGCTGATGTTATTAATGGTATCAGAAGTCACTAGCTCTGCCCACTTAAATAGTTGCAATAATTTTCCCTAAAACTCACTGAAAATTTTATCATCTTCTGTTTCCTTGTATCTCTGGTCTATGCCATAAGCCCTTAAGTTCCCTTTATTTCCCAACTTGCAGCAAATGTTACCCCAAATTCAGAGAGTGCCCATTAACTCCCTATGGCAGTACTGTTTGTTTCATAGGCTACATTACAAAGCAATGTAGTGTTATGCTTCTAATCAATGCCTACCAGGAAGTAACTCTTTCATCTTTACCTCTTCATGCTACTCAAGCAGGTTCTTAGAAGCTGAGTGATAGATACTATGGTACTGTGCTCAGAATGGGGGCATTTCCCTTGTACTGAGACAATGTGTTTGGATCAGGCTAATCTAGTACTTCAATTCTCTGTGCTCTGATAATGGATTCTTATCCAAAATGTTCTTCATCTCTCACACAATTGATAGCTCCAGTGAGCCTTCTCTCTCAGTTATGCTAATGTGTGTCTGGACCCCATTCAATGCCAAAATGGTTTCCATCTATGAGAATTACAAGAGATTCTCTTGCTTTTCTTTTACAGGATATAAATCATTGTTTTGATTCCCTTTGATTTCCTAATTTTTAAAAATTTATTTTCCCCTGAATTTTCTTCTTCTACCCCTTTATTATCTGTGGAGTAATGATCACTGTGGGAGAAAAATATGATTCTTAACACAAAAATTACCAAATCCAAATTCTGTCAGTGATTGTGATTTAGACTGGGATCCTTGGATGAAGAAAAAGGAGAGAGAGAGAGAGAGAGACAACAAATATAAGGAAGTTTATTACTGAAATAGCCATAAGCTTGATCTCACATGGTGTTAGAGATGTCTTTAAAGAAGCCAAATGAAGATTACATCCACAACAATCCATGGGCCAGGAGGAGGGAAGGAAGATAGAAGGAAGAATTCTTTATCTATTGGGTCCTTTCTCCCACTAGTCAGTGTTTAATCCGGAGGACATAAACTCCTCTATACTTCATGCATATGTGCTGAGTGGGATGGAGTTTCAGTCTAGGGTCTATCCACAGGGGAAGGGTTCCTATGCACACAGTACCAAAGAGTTACTCTCCTCCTCTTGTATCAAGAAAGCCAGACTTTTGAAACCATCTATCATATCAGTTTGTCTTTGGTAGTAGGCAGCTGTGAGAGAGGGAGAGAAGTAAAAGTTCCCAGTGGAGATGGTTCTCATCAGCTGAGGGCAATAATCAGGAGCAGTGTTTAGGAGCCAAACATTCATAACAGTTGGGGGACAGGATAACAGGCCCAGTAGAAACAGGCCCAATAACAGGCACCTAGGGCCAGCTGTACCAGGGAGCTCTTCTGCTGCCCTTGCCTCACAGGTCTTGTTTCCTTCAGGAGGGTTGCTCAAGCCCAGAAAGCAGAGGAAGTGCGTGGAATCTAGGTTAGACTATCATTGTACAAGATTTCCTAGTTATTCACACTGTAACCCTAAGCTGGGAGAAATGATAGCCCATGTTTATTGAAAGCGTCATATATTTAATTAATGTTATCATATTATAAGAGAAAACTAGTTATTATAAAGAAAAAGAAAGCCAGGGAAATAATTTGGACAGTTGTATTAGTATTTTTCTGTGATGATGGAAGCAAATATATTGATAGGTGTTTTAGTTTCCTAGCTGATAAATACCATACAATAGGTTGGCTTAACAACAGGAATTTATTGACTTAAAGTTTCAGAGGTTAGACAGCTTGCTTCCTCCCTGGAAACTTCTGACTGGCTAGAAATCTTTGGGGTTCCTTGGCTTTTCTGACACATGGCAATGTCTATGGCAACATCTTCTTTCTCTTACAAATTCTGTTGTCTTCCAGCTTATTGATGCTCCCTGTGGCTTCTCTCCTGTGTCCAACTCCCTCTGAATATAAAGAATTCAGCCATATTGTATTAAGGTCACCCTCATTCAATTTGGGCAAACCTTAACTAATGACATCTTCAAAGGTCCTATTTATAAATGGGTTTACACCCCCTGGATCAGGGATTGGGTCCTGAACATGCCCTTCATGGGAAACATGATTCAATACTCAACAATTGACATAATGTACTAAATTGAAAATAGTTTTTGACTGAAAAACTATAACATTGCCATATGGAAAATATTTTTTCCTAATGACTTTCCACTTTTTCCTTTGTATTTTCTTCTTCTTTTTAATATCATCAATTAACTCTCTCAACTATTCCAAATTCTCTATACGCTCATGCCCATAATAATACTTCATATGTAATTCCCTTCAGTGTTTTCTCCACAAAGTACCTCGTATTCTAAAGTATCATTTCAACTTCTCTGTCTTTCCTTCAAAATTTACTTTCCTATATGTCTCTTTATTTGGACCCAAACACTTATAATTAATGAATCAGTAAATAAATATCCTTGTCTACTTATTTTCCCAGCACTGTCATAATAATTTAAGTAATTTATGAACTGTAATAGTTTCTGTTACTGGACATTCATTCCTTCAATCATTAATCAACTTTTTTTGGGGGGTGGGTGCTGGTTTTCTACTCTGGGAGCAAATCTGTAATCAATGCTGTGAATATTGTGGTGAACAATATAAACAAGGTCCTTACCCTAATAGAGTTTAAATTCTAGTACCACTCACTGCTTTAGTGGTGATCAAATATGGCAGGATATTCCAATTGAGATATATTGTGAAGGCTGTATATAGATGTTCCAGTTTACTGGTAAAGGATTGGTCGAGTTAGACTATGCAAAGCTATATGCAAGGCCTGCAATTCTTTTATACAGTAATGTTCCTGTATCCATGGAAACAAAGCTTACTTTTAATTTATATTTTATGAAGTATATTTTCAGCATACAAATACACAAATTTAATTTCCCTTTAAAAAAGGTTTAATTAATTCAATAAGTATTTATGGAACATTATTGTGTGTTAGCTTCCCCTCTGCTTGCTTGTGATATTGTAATAAATAAGACAGATCATGTCCATGCCCTCAAAAAGCTTATGTATATAGGACATTTCCTCGAGTTCTACATATCCTAAAAACATCTTTCAGTTGTTTTTACACATAAAATGCAACTTAGATGATGATAAAATTGGTGGATAACAATATTTCCCCCTGCTTTGGTTTTTGAAATTACCATTTTGTTACTTTGTAGATAACCATCCTGATATGTGAAAGGCATTTTCCCCCTCCACATTTAAACCTTTCCTTTACCTCAAGAATATTTTCTTAATTTAAGTCTTTGATTCTTCCTTCTAATCCAATTGTTCTGTTTTTGTCTTGGTGTTCTTTTCTTTTATAATTAAAATATGCTGGTAGGGAGTTAATGCTTAATTTGTATAGAATTTCTATTTGTGTTGATTGTTAAGTTTTGAAAATGAATGGAAGTAATGGGAGCACAATATTGTGTGTAATTAACACTAAATTTTATATGTGAATGTGATTAAAAGGGGAAATTTTAGGTCATATATATGTTATTAGAATAAAAATTAAAAGCTAAAACATGGGACTGTACAACAGAGTGAACCATATTATAAACAATGGAGTATAGTTAATAGTGCAATTATAAAAATGTTATTTCATGAATTATTACAAATATACTAAACTAATGCAAGGTGCTAATAATAGGGTGGTATGTTGGGAAAAATACACTCTAATGTAAACCATAGACTGTATTTAATACTACAATTACAATATTTTTTCATCAATTGTAACAAAAGTACCCCACTAGTGCAAAATGTTAATAATAGGGGAGATATATGGGACTTCTGTATTTTTTACATGATAATTTCCCTAATTAAAAAATTTTACAAAATATAAAAGGTCACAGATGAGTGACTGCAAATGGGCACAAGGATCTTTTGGGGATGACAGAAATGTTCTAAAATTGGAACATTTGGTGATGATTGCACCACTCAGTAAATTTACTAAAAATCACTGAATTGTACACTTAAAGTGAGTGATTTTTATGGTTTGTAAATTATACCTCAATAGAGATGTTTTAAAAATGCTGAAAGAGCATTGATTTTCTATATATTTACCATATGCTCTTAGTTTTTATCATTAGCCTCTTTTTCTTCTGTATTCTGGGGTACTTTTGCTTATCATTACTAATATAAATGTCTGCATAATTAATCTCCTTATTATTGTCTCCAAAGTTTTTCCATGTATTATTTCTGAAATTTAATTTCCTTTGTTCTACTTTTTAAATTGTAGACTCTTTTCTTTTCAAAGTAAACTATTCTTTTATTCCCCCAGGGTCATTAAGAAGTATTTTATAGCCCAAAGGGCTGTTGTGGTTAATTTCATATGTCAAGCATCCTAGGTTATGGTGTGCAGTTGTCTGGTCAAACACTAACCTAGAGGTTGCTGTTGAGGTAATTTATTGATGTCATTGACATCTAGAGGTAAAGGAGATTTTAGGTAAAAAAAGATTACCTTTTGATAATAAAGGTGAGCCTCATTCGATCAGTTGCAGGCCTTTGAACAAAGAACTAAGAGTTCAAGAAAGAAAATAAAGTTCTTCTTTTAGACTATACCCCCTACTCCTTTCTGAGTTTCCAGCCTGCAGGCTTCACCTAAGAAATTCAGACTCAAGGCTTCAGCATCACTCTTACCAAAATTTCCTAGCCCTTGAGCCAATTCCTGAAAATAAATGTCTTCATTTATATGTGTTTTTGTGTATATATGTGTGTGTATACACTTCCTGTAGGTTCTGTTTCTCTGGAAAACCTTGACATATACAAGGAAACAACACATATTCCTAAAAAGTGTTTCTGATTAATATAATACCTCATTTCAAGGTTAAACCCTTTCACTGACTTCTCATGATCAAATGGCCACCATCTTGTGCTCCAGAGATTTCATAAGCCCCCTCATTTTTTCTTTGTTGACTC
This sequence comes from Cabassous unicinctus, assembly GCA_029593785.1. NCBI lineage: Eukaryota > Metazoa > Chordata > Mammalia > Cingulata > Chlamyphoridae > Cabassous > Cabassous unicinctus. The sequence goes on from JAQZBX010022417.1 coordinate 19,549, forward strand.
ATCTTCAAATTAGGAAACTGTTATTGTTATTAACAGACTATATGCTTATTCAGTAACAGAGTAATTTATTTTCCTATATTAAAAGAGAAGAGCAAAATGCAAAATAGAATGAATAGAAAAATTGTTCACTTTTGTTAGAAAATATTATAGGTAATACTTGCTTGAAGGATACATATTTTTATTTAAAAAAAGTTTTTCTTCTACCCTACTCCCACTTCAGTATTCTATTTCATCATTTTACTTATATTCTTCATGTAATTTCAAAGGAATATTTTGTATTTGCTCCTGAATTCATGTTCTATTACAGTAATTACACATCTGAGTTCATTGCCCTGATCAACTGGTTTTGCCCTTTCAAATGTCAATAAAATGATAATATCCAAATCAATTAATTAAATTGTTGCTATAATAGTCTAATATATGCAATTTGCTCATAGTTAACTCTAATAGGTATCTCAAAATTATCATTTGAAAAATGGATTCAAAATTTGTTGACTTTATTCCATGTTTAAGTTAATTCCACAAACATTCTCTGTTTCTCTGTATTAGATTCTTAGAATATTGGAATATTTTAAGAATATTTCTTCATTTTTATATCCAGTTAGTGATACAATCATCAAAATCCTGCATTGGATATTTCTCACATCGGTAATATTTTTTTTTCCTATTTCCAAGGCCACCATCCTATTAAAACTTTTCAGTCTCTCTATAATAACTTTCTAATTAAGCTTTGTATGTAAAGGCTGTCTTCCCTTTCTTTTTCTTTTATTGATTTTATAAAATGATGTAAATTCTTTTTTTTTTTAATGATGTAAATTCTATAAATTTCAAGCAAACACACATAGTTACAGCTAGTAGCAATAATAGAAATATACATTTTATTGATTTGCTAGGTTTAGGGAGAGGAGGGCTTTTATGATTCAGCTTTACTCCAATTTCAACAATCACTATTTAACGATTAATTTATTCAGTCTTTGATCATGGAACTTTTGTAATTTATAGCTTAAATTCTGTCACTAGCAAACTACGAGCTTGGCTCCCCATTTCACATTTCCTGAATCAAATCCAAATGCCCATCTACATAAATCTATAATTTGATAGCAACCCAATTTTCAGCTGCCTTCTAGTACTATATATATCACCTCTGCTCTAACTATAAAGCCATTAACTGTTTTCAGAGATTATCATTCTTTTTTTTTTTATCTTTTTAGCTTGTACAGACTCTTACCTAAACTTGAAATGCCCCTCATTTTCAACCTCCCATTATGACTTTCAAAAGCCCTGCAACATATATATCTTGAGTATACATCTTTCAAAGAGCTTTTTCTGAATTTTCTAATGGGTGTATTTGTACTTCCCTTATGAAACTTTTTATCATCCATCTTTTATCATTATCTGTGAAATATGCTATCCTTCTGGTACTTACAATAGTTATATGTTTTTATGAGGATATTGTTTGACTACTTTTGTGGCCCTCCAATTCTCCAGAACAATTTTTTATAGAATCTATAATATGATAGCTTTTCAATAAATACTGATAGAAATTCTTAAAATATCTATGACTTTATAAGTTCTAATAAATAAAGATAAAATCTTAGCTTAGTATTAAACTTCTCCCCTCCATTTGCCTATATTCAGGATTTAACCATTGTTTGCTTTTTTTCCTTTTTCCCCACTGTTATACTCTAACCAAATCATTAAATTTACTATTTCTGGAAAACACCCTATTCTTTCCCATATCCATGTATTTGCTCATGTATTCTTGCCCTAGAACACTTCTACAGTTGAAAAATTATCTCACTATTCAGCAACAAGATTAAATTTCCTTTTATTCATTTATAGCTTTATTATTTACCTCATTTTATAAAACTCTTCCTTTTCAACTACTCATGATATACATTGAAATCTCTTTCCTGATATGCATTTTAACTTGTGGTACTATCAACTCTGTGGCTATCACTTAATTTCTGTTCTTTCATAAGCATCACAAGTGATAGCACTTGGTTATTCACTTATATAGGCCTTTCAGAACACAGTTATTAATTGTTTTACATATATTAAAGGTTCCAAATAAGATTTGTTAAAAATATTTTTAATGTGGAAGGAATAGATGGCAAATCAATGCTCTTCTAAAAAAAAATACTTGGTGTTAAAATTAGTTGAAATATATTATTTCAATTAATTGCCTAGAAATTTAAATAGTCTGACACATATAATATGAATTGAACAAAAGATCATATTTCTATAGAACTACATACTCTTTTTTGTCCTTTTAGGGAAAGAAGGCTTTAATAATCTGCAGTATTTTGCACATAGTAAATGTAGCTTTAAAATTGCAAAGTCTTATAGCAGTATATCTGCAAAGCTCTGGTTCTTTCACTAGCTGTACATGCCAAAATACTTCATTTTTCAATGCAATTTGCTATACTACCAGTTCCCCATGGCATTGACAAGGAATAATATTTAAGACATATACTTTTTAATCACTCCATGAAATGAATCTTGTTAGGTTAAAACAAGAATTGTTTCAATTACTAGTCTACTCCATTTTTAAGCTTTTTAACTTTTAGGACCCAAACACCTGGAAAACAAAGCCTTCTTTTTGTCATAAAAGACAGAATGTTCTAATCTCAGTAAGATAAATGTGGTATTCAAAAAGATAAGTGTCCTTATGCCAGTCATTATAAATAGCCACAAAACCGTGCAGGAAAAAAAAAATGTACGGCTGCATATGGGGCATTTTATAGACAGGAACAAGATATAATAGAGTAATAATTCCCAATGATTTAATTTGTATTTTTGGTGTTACTGATTAACTGTACAAACTGCTATTTGAAGAACACTGGGGTTGTGCATTTTATATTTTTTGTCATTACTATTGATCCCCAAAGTAAACCCATCATATTTAATAGTACTATTCATCTTTATATTTTCAGAGCATGAGTAATATGGGGTTTATAGTGTTGTAGACAGTTTTATGGAGAGTTTTATAATATATGTGAATGTTTTCATATATGCTGTAGGTCATCCAGAGGAATTCTATCAACAAACCTACATCATAAAGACAACAACAAATGATAAGTCAAAGAAAAAAATGGGAGCAGAGCCACACTATTTTTGCAGGAAATATTCCTACTTTTTAGTACATTTATTCTCCCAAATAGTGAAACCTGAAGACTAGTAAATATGAGTTGGCCAACATAAAAAATAAGTAATATACTACAGTGAATTATTCTCCAAGTGCATATAATAAAGACCACTTTTTGGAGTCTATAAGAGGCTCTTTAAAAAGAGAAATATTCAGGTTTAGTAAATTTGTCAAGTCAACAAACTTCCAATAAAATATATCTATTATTATTGAGACAATAAACTGCCTGGAAATATAAATAATATGGAAATGTTTTATCAGTAAAATGAAGAGTAAATAATTAGAAGAAAAGAAAATATTGGCAAGATCACAAATACTGCAAACAGAAATATTTACTCATGAGTCATAAAGGTCATAGGTATTTGAACTATTTAGGGACCTACCAAAACAAATATATATACATATATATATTTAAAACTTGAAAATAATTCTTTACTCCAGAATAAAAAAAGGTTAAAAAGGAAAGTAATGAAAGGTTACAAAAATATACAAAATGTAACATGATACCAACAGCATTAATTGTTAAATTTAATTTTTAACTTATTTATATATTTTACAATCATTTTTGTGCTTGTTATTGTTAGTTGACAAAATTTCTGAGTATTCATGATGGCCAAAAAAGGTAAAGAACTTGTTACTTGTAGTCAAATAATTTCAGAAGCAAAGTGGTAAAGATAACTTTAATATTTTCCAGCAGAAATATGCTTAATTTGTGATAAGAGTTATTTTACTACAGTTAATATGGGTAATGTTTACAAATGTTAATGCCTAAGGCCTATGAAAGCTTTAAAAGGAATCTTACTTTTTTCATTTCAGGATCATTTTTGAACTTGAGTGTTCTTTCAACAAAGTGTGAAAATCTTTTTATCACATACTATCACCCGCCAGAAGGCATCTGCCATAGAAGTCACAAAAAAGTCAAATAGACAGAATGACTCAGCCAGTTGACGTGAGCCGTCTGTTATTGACCATGGAATGCTACTACGTAGGTTCATGAATGCAGTAGCTATGGTGACAGAAGTGGAGGATATGTGTGGCCCTGACAGCCTAGTCTACCAAGCCTGATCTAACTGCTGCTTCTGTCAAATATCAAACTTGCCAGCAGCAGTGACCAATGGTAAGCTGCTGATGTAGTCTCTCAAAGAAATTAGGGAGCCATTTAGTTATGAGTTAAATTATTGGATCCCTTCCACACTGGAAGAAGACAGTGATTCATTTTGGCTGAAATCAACACATATTCTAGATATGGACTTGACTTTCCTCCCCCCAGGACCATAGCCTGAGAGCTTACAGAGTATTTGGCTCACTGACAAGTGATCCTGCAAATAATATCACCATAGACCAAGAAATCTATTTTAGAAATATCGAGGTGTGGGGTACACATATGATTATAAGATCTACTTCTCCAACCATACACCATACCTCCCAGAAACTGCCATTCTAATAGCACAAAAGAAGAGTCTTTTGAAGGCATGGCTGTGGTGAAATCTTGGATATGATAGCTTGAGAGGATAAGTTACCACCCTCAATGGCAATTGTACGTTGCTGTGTCCCCAACAGTTATAACATATAGATCTGGTAACTAAGAGATTGAAGGGGGAGAGACTCTGCTTACCATCACTCCTTGTTATATATTAAGGGAGTTGTGCTTCTTATCATTGCAATTCTTGGCTCAAAGTATAAAGGTCCTGGTTCCCAGAGGGGAATCTCTTCTACCAGTGCACAGAGCAGGAATTAAACTTTAAGCTTTGGCTCTCACACAATTACCTGGGATCTACATGCCAAGGGACCAGAAAGCAAGGGAGAAGATATCACCAGATCAGATTATTGACTGATCATCAGGAGGCAGCACTGCTGCTCTTATGCACAGGTGCAGGAAGGAATATACTTGGTATAAAGCAGTGGGATGCTGATATAGACTCTCAGACCTCATGAGATCCCACTGCACACATCTCTTTCCATCCCCTCATTCATTGACATAATACTGGTAGCTTTAAATCAGCCGTGGTAAGAGTGGTATTTCACCCCAGAAAATAGCAAAACTTTCAGGTAGGACTTTTTTTTTTTTTTTAAAGAACTGTTTGTTAAACATTTGCCAATATTATTACATCCAGGTGAGGTTCTTGGGTATCCTTTGGTACTCCCTTGCCCAATTTTTATTTTAATTCACTTAGTGCAGTAGTTACCCCATGAGAAGGAGTTGGTGGTTAGGAGCTGAGACATTGTAGAGATGAGGGTCTGGGTCACTCCACTAAGCCATTTAGATCAGCAGTGATGATAGTTTAAATGTGAGGTATTTAGAATTGATATTAGAAGACAGAGATAGTGATTGTCAGTTGTGGCCATGAGAGTAGCTGCAGCAGTGAGGGCTGTAGTTTTTTCTACTAATTTTATTTTATTTTTTAAGTTTCTCTGCAAAAAGAGACCAAACAGAATCCTGGAGGTATCTTCCCAGGTGTATCAAACTTAGTATACTATGAAAGTGGATACAAGTAGTACAAAGGATGGAATGTAGTGAATATTGTCATGCACCATACAGAGTCCCCTGTAGTTTTGAGGCACTCATGCCGCAGCTGCTAGAATTTTTGGCTACTGATGGTACACAACTGAATGCCTTCCTGGAAATTATCCTTGGTCTAAGACTTGAATTCTCTCCAGGGACATAGCATATTCAGAGACCACTAAGGGTAGGTTATACAAAGACCCACTGGCCTTGCCTTAATTTAGGGCAACTTTTTAATTTAATTTATTATTTTATTTTGCTAACATACATACAACATAAGAATTTCCACTTTAAACACTTTCAAGTATACAATTTAGTGGTATTAATTACACTCTCAATGTTGTGCTACCATCACCATCTTCCATTAGCAAAACTTCTCCATCACCCCAAACAGAAATTATATACCCTTTAAGAATTAACTCTCTATTTCCCTCTTCCCCTAGGCCGTGGTAACCTCTAACTTACATTGTCTCTATGAATTTGCTTATCTTATATATTCCATATAAGGAAATCATACAATATTTGTCCTTTTGTGTCTGGCTTATTTCACTCAACATGATGTCTTCAAGATTCTTCCATATTGTAGCATAGATCAGAACTTCATTTCTTTTTTTTTATAGCATTGTTTTATTTTTATTTTTTATTTTTTTAAGTACACAGGTCCTTGTATGCAGGAAGCTCACGCTCAACTACTGAGCCACATCAGCTCTCCTGACTTGTTTGTTTCATTTGTTTGCTTGTTGTTTGTTTTTTATTGTTGTTGTTTTCAGGAGGCACTGGGAGCTGAACCCGGGACCGCACATGTGGGAAGCAGGCACTCAACCACTTGAGTCACATCCGGTCCCCCTTCATTCCTTTTTAGGGCTGAATAATATTTCATTTTGTTTATCCATTCATCTGTTGATGTACACTTGGGTTTCTACCACTTTTGGATATTTTGAATAATATTGCTCTCTAGATTGGTGTACAAATATACGTTTGTATTCCTGCTCTCAATTCTTTGGGACATATATGTAGAAGTGGAATTGCCTGTCGTATGGTAATTTTATGCTTATACTTTCTGAGGAATTGCTAAAACTTTCCACAGCAGCTGCACCATTAATTGTTTGGATGGAATTAGCTGAGATGGGTGTTATACGTGAATCATTGTTCAAGTGCTTCTGCTGAAATCTGCCTCCTTTACTTCCTCACAGAGGCTGTTTCTGAGAGCCTTCCCAATGAATTTCCTGAACATCAATTTCAGTTTCAGAATCTGAAATCTCCACTCTACAACTAGCATTTACAAATTCTTAAATAAACATTACCTCTGATAAGTGCTGAAAAGTTTATTAGGATAATGAATGTTAGAATTGATTTTTTCTTGGAGAAATTAGTGTTATTTAAACATATACTTTTCGCTAGAAATAATGCATATTTATCTCTAACCTTGCATAAATGTGGTATAACCCAAGTGATTCATGTAGCTTATAGCTTTCTGTATGTTATTCTGAGCCTAAGATTTCTCTAGTCTTATTTTTAGCCATTTACATAAAAATCCTCTGGTTTGGCTGATTTGGCTAAAGTTTATCTGAATCCTTTTGCCCCTTAAATGAGCCATTTTTTTTTTGCTAGATGCTTGTCAGTGTCCACAAACATAGGTTATTAGTACTACATGGAACTTCCAAAACAGATTGTGAGGCTGAGGAACATATAAAGTGTATGTGTGCAGGTGTTTTGTGTATTTTGACTCTTTTTCTTTTTATTATTATTATTTTTAAAGAAGCTTTAGATTACATAAATGTTACATTAAAAATATAAGGGATTCCCATATAACCAACCCCTCCCCCTCCCACACTTTTCCCCATTAACATCCTTTCCTTACTGTTCTACATTTGTTATAATTAATCAACACATATGGAAGCATTGCTACTAGCCATGGTCTATAGTTTGCATTATGGTTTACACTTTGCTCTGCAAAATTTTATAGGTTTTGACAAAATGTATAATGGCTTTATCCATCATTGTAATGTCATGCAGAACAATTCCAATGTCTCCCAAATGGCCCATGTTACACCTTTTCTTCCCTCTCCCTCACCTCAGAACCTCTGGTGACCACTTCCTTTATATAAATGCTGCAAGTTTTTCCATTGCTAGAATAATAACAAATCTACTTTAGTCCATAGTTGCATTCTTCCCTTATGTTTGTTCATTCTTCAATCTTGAGGATTTGGGGATGGTGCTCTTCACTCTGCTTCCATTTGAGAGAGATTGTAGATCCCATGGGGCATATGAGTGGAACTGTCTTGCTTGAAGTTGTAGACACTCTCTGCATTGGAGGATGGGCGTTGTCCATTGTCATCCTTTTATTAGTTGTCCTGAGTGTGTCCATGAATAGGAGGGTAGGTGCTGCCTGCAACTCTGCTGAGATTCAAGGCTCAACCAACGTATGAACTGCTGGAAGATTAATGTCTCTAGGACCCATATTTAACAGCTATAGTGCTAAATATAGGTTCAAATAAGAACCACATGTAGGAAAATTCAATGGTTATGTGCATTGAAAAAAATCAGTCTTAGACTTGCTTTCCTTTTCCTATGTTACCTGGTCATGAAGTTGTAGGAGAGGAAGTCTTTCTCCTACACTTATCTTTAATTATTGAACCTTATTAATGACTATGAAAATGACTTATTAGTGTGAGCACCATATTAGCTTGGTTATTTTGCCACACTTGATGTTTTCCTTGAAATTACTAAATGAAATCTGAAGCCCAGAAGCAAGCAAGTTATAAACTGAGATGACTCAAAGCCAATATTTGTTGTAGTACACATTGAGACAGAGTGATAATGCCTAGTCCATGAGGCAATCCTACATTAAGATAAAAAAAGGAAATTAGTTGGTTGCATCATTTCCTCCTTGTTCCTTTTTTTGAAGATTTTATGATTGAGAATTTATTTTCATTGGCCAGAAGTGGGAGGTTAAGAGATAGAATAAACTGTCCAGTCTTCCTTTTATCTTAGATAAGTCAGAAACAATGTCTGTATATGCTCCCAGCTGGGTCTCCCACCTCAGCTCCAGATTTCCTGCCAACAGTTGCTCAAAAAGAACCCATCATATATTTATGATAAAAATTATTTAATGGCACTATACAATCTAATCCCATAGAGAATAAAAACAACTTATAAAATAATGCTTTCTTTTATACTATACCCTTCATTTATATTGCTAAATAGCCTGCTCTTATCTTCCTCCTAAAATTTATTTTTCGTTTCCACTGGATGCATAGTTTAGTCAACATACATATTAATATTTGAGAAATTGTGATTGTGAAACTGAATGTTTCTTTAACCAAGCAGCAAATGAACCTGACCAAAGAAAAAAACAGTTTTTTTAAATCCTTGCCCTTTATAACTACTATCCATTTGTTTTCATGTAGAACAATTCCTAGGCTTAGCTTCATTTATATTAACATTGACTTGAACTTTTCCAAATAACTTAAGGTAACTTACTGTATGGCAACACTGTGTTGGTTGTAAGGAATACAAGAGTGAAGAGATATTAACAGTTTCTTTGAGGAACTTCTAGATAGTGGATAATAAATTTTATGTAAATTAATATACAGTGCAACACAATGCCAGTTGCAATCATTTACTGAGTATTTACTTTGTCCCACATTGCTTGTATCTGTTTTTATATGTCATATCCATCTAATCTACAGAAACAGCTCTCATTTATATTTAGGATTACTAGGGCTCAGAGAGTTTTAGTAAACATAACTAAAGTCATGTTTTGAACCTGATCCTACTGAAATATATGACCAGGTTTGAATTTTTTTTTCCTTTTTCACCATCTCACTTATAATTGGATGACAAACTATATAGTCTTGTGACATATACTACTTCATAAACATAAGGGGAATGAACTGTATGTTCATATTTCAGTTTGTAATATTATCCATATATATATATATGGATCTCAAATTCAAAATGTTGTGATAAATATTAAAATATATGTAAAAGGATGAAGAAATGAAATGTTTGTTATTTTAATGACTCCATTAAAATAAAATATAATAAATTCAATAATGGACCTATTCATAAATTGAGGATATCATAGGAGAATTTATGCCCATATACTCCCTTAAGCAACCAAGGAAAAATTTACTGAAGCATTGATCAACTAGTGTTTAATGAAGGAGAAGGAGTTTATCAAGTAAACAAGCAAAGAAAGAAAATACCAGACATAAAGGGTGTGTGGAAAGAATGTATGATAAGAAGGCATATGATTCATGCAAAGTACTTTATAAAAGACCCTGTAGTGGGAGCATAAGGAGCGAAGGGTAGAGTGTTAGAAAATGAAGTTGAACACTGTTTTAGTTTGCTAAAAGCTGCCGAAAGCATTATACCAGAAATGAGTTGGCTTAAAGTTCCAAGTTGTGAAAATGTCCAAATCAAGTCTCCATCAGGCAATGCTTTTTCCCCAAGGAATGGCTGTGGACAATACTGGACTTCTCTGTCACATGGGAAGGCACACGAGGGTCTCAACCTTCTCCTCTGTGCTCTGTAGCTTTCAGCTTCTGGCTGCTCCATCTGTGCCTTTCTCTCTGAGATCCTCTGTTTCTGTGGCTCCCTCTCTCCATATTCATTCTGTTTATAAAGGGCACCAGTAAAAGAATTCCCATAGCCATAAGGAGAAATTGGAAGGAAAACAGGAGTCACAGGTCTCAAATAATTCCAAAACCCTACAGGGCACTCATTCGATTAGAAGTTCTGAGAGTCATCTAAGGAACCATGGTTTCTTGTCCTTGGGGTCTGATGAATCAGCAGCCCCACCTTTTCCAAGGGCTTGCCCAGTGGTCATGTTCTCAGTTCCACCCTCATCAAGCATTTGGGTGTGGTCAAACTCTGGACCATACCTTGTGAGACCAGACTCTCCCCAATATTAGAAGCACAGGCTTAAACCCCTCAGAACAGTTGGGTAGGGGCAGACTCTCCCCATTAAGAAGGGAATGTGCTACACCCTCTCTGAAGCCAGAGGCAGTAGCACTCTTCCTGAACAATGCAGCAGAAAGTCTACCCTTTACAAATAGTGGGGCAAATTCACCCTTTCCTTTACATGAGTGGGTCTGCTCTCTTGGCCTGAGAAGGTGTCTTCAGTCCAGACCTCAGCTTCCATGGTTATGTCTTTGAAGTCATTTTTGCTTCAATCTCTCCCTATTCTGTTCCTTTTAGTCCAGGTTGACAGTGGTTCCATTCATACAGATCTCACAAAAATCTTGTTGGTTTTGTATGCATCACAAAGGGGTCCTAGCCTTCAGACAATAAGGCTTTCCACAGATCCTTTCTCGATAACTGCATTTCCAATCCTGATTTGTAGTGAAACAGCTCAGTAATACCATGTTCACTTAAGTCCTCACATGGGGTACTATTCTCTGGGGACTCATTTTCTGGAAGCTCAAAATTTTCCAAATCAATTTCTGGTTTATTTGTGCCCAAGAGTTCAGTTCTCAGCTTATCAGTTTCCTCTCACATTTTGCTATAAGGTGCAAGGAGAAGCCAGACCACACTTTCCATATTTAGCTTGGAAATCTCCTCAGCTCAATATCCAAGTTCATCACTTTCGAATTCTGCTTTCCATCCAAAACTAGGACTCAATTTTGCCACATTCTCTGCCTATTTAAAACAAGAGATGCCTTCCTTCCAGTTTGCAATGACACAGTCATCATTTCTGACTAAAGCCTCATTGGAAGTACCTAGCATCCATATTTCTACTGACAGTCTCTTCAAAGTAATCTAGTCCTTTTCTATCAATCATCTCACAATTCTTTCTGCCTCTACTCATTAACCAACTAAGAAGTGGTTTGTTTCATTTTGTTTTGTTTTTTGTTTTTTAGCAATTTTTTTATTTGCAATCACAACACCCCACTCTTCTGGTACCAAAATCTGTTTTAGTTTGCTAAAATTTGCCAAAATCAATATAGCAGAAATGTGTTGGCTTTTACAATGGGGATTTATTAACTTATCAGGTTACAGTTCTGAGGATGTGAAAATGTCCAAATCAAGGCTTCATAAGGTGATTCTTCCTCCCCAAAGAGCAGCTATGGTCAACCGTGGACTTCTTTGTCTCATGGGAGGTCACATTGTGGAGTCTGCCATTCTCTGATTTTTCCTCCAGGCTCTGCTGCTTTCAGCTTCTGGCTGTGCCATCTGTGGCTTTCTATCTCAGTTACTGTGGATTCCTCTCTGAGCTCCTGTGCTTCTGTGACTCCCTCTCTCTGTATTCTTCCCATTTATAAAGGACTCCAGTAAGAGGATTAAGGCCCTACTGAGGTAATCTAATCAAAAGGAAGGTCCCACCTACAATAGGTTTATATCCACAGAGATGGATTAGCTTAAATCACATGATCTTTT
>JAQZBX010022418.1:0-31567 GCA_029593785.1 Cabassous unicinctus
CACTTGTAATTTTCTGGTTTTAAAGTAGTAGCCATTGTAGTGGATGTGAAATGGCATCTCATTATATTTTTGATATGCATTAACTTAATGGCTTACGATGATGTCCTCTTTTCATAGGGTTTTGGCCATTTGTATATCTTTGGAGAAATTTCTATTCAAATCATTTGCCCATTTTCAAAGTGGGTTGTTTGTCTTTTTGTTGTTGAGTTGAAGAATTTCTTTATATATTTTGTACATTAAACCTTTATCAGATATGTGGTTTACAAATGTTTTTTTTTTCCATTGTGTAGGTGGTTGTTTTACTTTCATGATAAAGTCCTTTGAGGCACAAAAGTGTTAAATTTTTATGAGGTCCTATTTATCTGTTTTTCTCTTGTTGCTTGTGCTTTGGGTGGAAAGTCTAAGAAACTATTGCCTAACACAAGATCCTGAAGATGCTTTCCTGTTTTCTTCTAGGAGTTTTATTGTTCTAGCCCTTATATTTTGGTCTTTGATTCATTTTGAGGTGATTTTTGTATATAGTATGAGGTATGGGTCCATATTCATTCTTTCACAAATGAAGATCCTGTTTTCTCAACACCATTTGTTGAAGAGACTCTTCTTTCCCTATGGACTCGTCTTGGCAGCCTTGTAAAAAATCATTTGGCCTTAAGTGTGAGGGCTGATTTCTGAACTCTCGATTTTATTCCATTTTATTCTCATTTATATCTGTTCTTGTCTCTGTACCGTGCTGTTTTCATTACTATGGTTTTGTAATGAGTTTTAAGATTGGAAAGTGAATGTCCTCCAACTTTGTTCTTCTATGCAAAATTTTTTTGGCTTTTCAGAGTGCCTTAATCTTCCATATAAATTTGATGATTGTCTTTTCCATTTCTTCAAAGGAGGCTGTAGGGATTTTGATTGAGATTGTGTTGAATCTGAAAATCACATTGGGTAGGATTGATGTCATAATAATATTTAATCTTCCAATCTATGAACTTGAATTTCCTTCCATATATTTAGGTCTTCCTTGATTTCTGTTAGCAGTGTTTTGTGATTTTCTGTGTACAAGTCCTCTATATCCTTGGTTAGACTTTTTCTTAGATATATGATTCTTTTAGTATCTGTTGTAAATAAAATTTTTAAATTGATTCCTTCTTCTGATTGTTCATTTCAAGTATGTACAAACACTACTGATTTTTGTGTGTTGATCTTGAACCCACCACTTTGCCAAATGCATTTATTAGTTGTAGGTCCTTTGTTATAGTTTTTCAGGACTTTATATAGGACCATGACATCTGCAAATAGGGAAAATTTTACTTCTTTCTTTTCAATTTGGTTGCCTTTTATTTTTTCCTCTATTTCTTTCCTTTTTTCCTAATTTCTCTGACTAGAATTTCCAGTATAATGATGAATAACAGTGGTGACAGTGGATATTCTCATTTGTTCATCATGTTAAAAGGAATTTGTTCACTCTTTTCACTGTTAAGTAGGATGCTGGCTATAGGTCTTTCATAGATATGCCCCCTTTCACGTTGAGAATGTTTCCATCTATTCCTAGTTTTCTAAATGTTTTAATCAAGAAGTGGTGTTGGATTTTTTGAAATGCCTTCTCTGCATCAACTGAGATGATCAATTGTTTTAGTTTTTTTTTTTTTCTTTATTTCTTTATTGTGGAATGTTGCATTATCTCAGGAGTTCTTAAACTTTTTTGTTCCAGGGACCCCTTTGCCAGTCATGTGAAGACCACGGACCCCTTACTGAGTCCACACTATAGTGTGTATTATTTAATAATTATATCACACCCACACCAACACATCCCCACAAGAATAATGTTTTTTTGAATTTCAATTCAAGCTAATGGTTCCCTTGTTAAGAACCACTGCATTAATTGATTTTCTCATATTGAACTATGCTTGCATTCCTGGCTTAAATCCCAGTTATCATTGTGTATAATTCTTTTAAAGTGTTGTTGGATATGGTTTGTGCAGCAGTTTGATACTGTTTATGAATTCCAAAAATAGATATTGGATTGTTTGTGAAGTGGTCTGTTCCTCTGAACATATTAGAGTATATTGAATTCAGAGGTTTCACTTTTACTTAATTAAATAATGATTAAGGCTTTGATTGGGCCACGTCAGTAACATGTTGAGTCCCCACCCCATTGGTGGGCAGGGATTCACAAAGAAACCACACTGCAGAGAAGGGAGGTTGGAGTTTTGATCCTGGAGCCTGGGAAGTAAACACACAGAGAAGCAGATACATGAGAAAGGAGAGAAAACTCCATTAGACAGTGCAGAGTTTCCAGGAAGAAAGACAAGCCCTTCACCTGATAATTTACAGTTGGGCTTGTGGAGAGAACAGAGCAGCTGAGCCTTAACAGAAATGAGCCCAAGGAAGAGAAGAACCCAGGAAGCCTGGACCCTTGCAGATGTCAGCAACCATCTTGCTCCAACATGTGGCAACAGACATTGGTGAGGAAAGTAACTTATGCTTTATGGCCTGGTAACTGTCAGCTTCTACCCCACATAAATACCTTTTATAAAAGCAAAAATATTTCCGGTATTTTGCATCAGCACTCCTTTCATGGACTAACATAGTTTGCTAGTATTTTGTTCAGTCTTTTTGCATCTATACTCCTAAAGGTACTGGACTTTACATTGTTTTTCTCTTGTAACTTTCAGAATTCTCTCCGTTTCCTTTGCATTTGATAGCTTGATCAGTATGTGATGGTGCATCTTTCTCTCCAAATTTATAATGTTTGGTGCTATTTGGGCTTCTCTGATGTGAGTTTTTCATGTTTTTGCTTAATTTTGTAAGTTTTGTCATTATTTCTGTAAATATTCCTTCTTCCCCTTTCTGACTGTCTTCTCCTGGGACTCCCATTATGTGTATATTGGTAATCTTGATGGTGTCCAAGAGGTCTTTCTCTTTTCACTTTTTACAATTATTGTTTCTTTCATCTACTCAACCTGACTGATTTTCATTGTCTTGTCTTCAAGGGCACTGATTCTTTGTTCCAACAGTGTCCTTTATGAACTCTCCTGGTAATTTTTCATTTCATTTATTGTGGTCTTCAACTCCAGCAGTTCTATTTTCTTCCTTTTTAAAAATTTATTTTCTTTTTGAAATTTTGATATTATTCATTCATTGTTTTGTTGATATCCCTTAGTACTTTCTCTGCATTTTCTGTCTTCTTTTTCTTTGGGTGGGTCATTATTTCCTTTTTATTTCTTTTTTTCTTGTGATCTTTTGTTGCCATTGTACATTATAATATTTTAAAATGTTAACTCTGAGATTTATTTCTAGAAGTATCTGTTTCCTGAATTTGTAACCAACTGGTAACAGACAGATTTTCTTGAGTGCTGGAAACTAACAATACCAAGCAAATGTAAACAAAAAACTCCTTTCACTGGCTTACAAATTGCTTTGTTTTGGCTAGTGCTCTCCCTCAGGGGTTCATTCCTTTTATCTGGAAGGTCAGCCCAAGGTGAATGCAAAGTGCTGGGTCCTCTCTGTCTTTTCTGGACCTATGTCTTGTCCTGGGCTTGTGCTTGCTAGTGACCTTAGGAATTTCACTGTTTACAGGAAAATGGCCCCTTTACTTCCCAGGAAACAAACCTCCTGTCTCTCCCAGGTGTTCCTATGCAGGTGCTAAAGTAAGTAAGTCTTTGCCCCAGGTCATCCTCATTTGTTTTTATCCTGTCTTCATTGGCTCAAGCTGCTTTTGAGTGGAGGGCAAATAATGGGAGTGGGACACCCGAGAGAACTTTACTAGGTCAGTATTTCCCAGCCATAGCCTGGGTAGGGTCAACAAAGACAGTACCAGCAGGCTACACACTGCCTTGAGGAGTGGATGAGGTAGGGCCACAAAGGGCATCAGAAGCTTTTTTCAAGGTTCCCCCAAACTGCACTTGTTTGACTTGGCCCCTGTCCAGCAAATGCAGCCCTTCAGCTGTTGTCTGTAACTCTCAGAGAGCATACCATCTTTAAGTGTCTCTTCCACCTTTGTTTGCTGTAGGTTAGAACAATCACTGCCCTCAAGTTTGGCCCTCAGACATCTCAAGAAACTATGAAGCAGTGATCAAGGAATGCACTGTGCTTCCCATCATCTTTGGGATGGGAAAAGATGTCCCTTCTGTCATTAGCATCCTAAGCCAGGGGCCAGTTCCCCATGCAGTGTTTTGTGAGTGGGGGCTGGGCAAGGGCACCTGCTTTGTAGAGAGAACAATTTACTGGTATTTGCCATAATTTACCACCATCTTCCTCTGTTCTTCTGATAAGGGAAGTGCCGGGACTCTAACCCCCACCTCGGCAGAAACCCACAGCTTTCAGAAAATAAACTCCCCTCAGTCCCTGGTCCCTCTCTCCCCTCCTTTCTCCCCTTTTCTCCATGGAATCCACATCAGGAAGATAAGCACCCCAGTCTACCCTTTGATTTGAAATTTACAACTCTATATAGATAATGACTCTTTCCTCCTTAATGGTCTTCAGCTTTTAGAAAGATAAGCTAACCTTACTTTTCTGCCTTTTTAACCCTGCCTGCCTGCTTCCTCAGGAATTTGCCCACTTAGTGCACCTATATAAACTTATGAACATTGGAAACAGGGCTCAGAATTTGGAGAATGAACTCTCCTCTGGGCCCATGCATAATAAAATTTTGTTCATCCGTACTCCCAAGAGTGCCATTTCAGTTACTTTCTGCTGGCCGCAACACTTCCCTGAATGCTACACAGTATTCTACTTTTCTCTGGGGTCTCAGAATGGTCAATTTTGTCAGTTCCTTCCTTTTTCATAGTTCTGATGTAGTTACTGCTTCCTCTAGGTTTCTACTTTTCCATCTTCCCATAATCCCTTGTACTTATCTTTATTAATAGGTTTTGCTTTCTCTCCATTTCTGTGGACATTGGTATAAGTGGTTAATTCAGGCTATTATTTTTTATATTAACATAAGCATTTATTTAATTTTTGGCTATTTCAATAGAGCTCTTTTT
This sequence comes from Cabassous unicinctus, assembly GCA_029593785.1. Lineage (NCBI taxonomy): Eukaryota > Metazoa > Chordata > Mammalia > Cingulata > Chlamyphoridae > Cabassous > Cabassous unicinctus. The sequence goes on from JAQZBX010022418.1 coordinate 4,974, forward strand.
TTTTAAACATATTTTTTATTTATTTTTAAAAGATACTTAGGTTACATAAAATTATACATAAAAATATATAAAGGTCTCCCATATGCCCCACTCCACAGACCTCCCAATTTTCTTCACATTAACAACAACTTTTATTAGTGTGGTAAATTCATTGCAATTGATGAACACATTTTGGAGCACTGCTACTGAGCATGAATGATGCTTTACATTGTAGTTTATACTCTATTATACTCAATTCTGTAGTTTATGGCAGGATATATAATGTTCTGTATCTGTCATTGCAATGTCATTCAGGTAAATTCCAAGACCTGAAAATGCCCCCATATTACCCCTCTTTTTCCCTTTCCCTGACTTCAGTATCTCCAGTGGCTACTGTCTCCACATAAGTGATATAATTTCTTCCATTTCTAGAATCACAATAAGTCTATAGTAAAATACCAGTAAGTCCACTCTAGTCAATATTTTATTTGCCAATCCTGAGGATTCTGGGATGGTGATACCCACTCCACCTCTAATTGAGAGGGGGCATTGATCCCATAGAGCTAATGGGTGACTCTTCCTTGCAGTTGTAGACACTCTCGGTTCCATGGTGTGGTGGTTGTTGATCCTCACTTCCTTTTTAGTTGTCCTGGGTGAGTCCAATAAACTGGAGAGTAGGTTTTACAACTTCACTGAGGCTCAGGGTCCAGCTGGCATATGAACAGCCCAGAGATTTAAGTCTCTTGGATGTACACCCACCAACTCCACCACCAGCTATATGTTCAAATCAAAGGGACAGAAGAGGCATGTCAAATCTGAGTCCCAACTCCATCACACTGGGCAGCACAAATTCCAATATAGGGCCTACTGGCAAGGCACCAAACTCTAGAGGTATCTCCCATGACTGTAGTATATAGATGTCTCTCAGGAGCCTCAGTATTTGGGGTAGTCTTTACTTTGGTCATCTATGAGACTCTGCTGAGATGCGCTTAAGCGTTACCTCTCTGATGACCTCCTGACTCACTTTGAAGTCTCTTAGCCATATAAACTCATTTGTCTTTACCTTTTCCCCCTTTTATTCATGGTCTTTTTCTCAGTTGCTCAGTTGGTAGTAATCCCTTGGTGCCAGTGAGGCTGAACCCTGAGAGTCATGTGCAATACTGGGGGCAAAGAAATGCATTTAATATTCTGAGTTTGGCTTAGAGAGAGGACAGATTTGAACAACATGGAGGCTCTCAGGAGGTAACTCTTAGGCATCCTACAACACTAGGCTAAATTGCAAATTCAAGAACAAAAGGCTCATAAGCATAGTCATCAATATCAAGGGTCCATCAATGGACCCTCCTTCTTCACTAGTCATTGCTCCTGTACTTGCTGGATTGTTGCTGTTCCATTAGAGAATATGGCAGAGCTCCTCAGGATAGTAATTCAGTAATCTTTCAGTTGTCTGAATCTCTACATGCTGTGGCAATGCCCCATGAACATTTGAACATATAGATATACTTTATATGTATGCCAGGTGAACTTCCTCCCATGTATCCCCCATCACTGACACCCCACACCAATGATTCTCTCGTCATAGTTATAACCATTCTGTGGTCCAAAACTTCTTTGAAAATGAAGCCAAGAATATTGCCAAATTCATGTAATAGGAAAATGAAATAATGATAGGTTTAAACATAAGAAATAAATCACATAATAATTTAGAAAAATTAAAATAAGGCAAAAAACAATAGGAGTATTAAAAAAATGAAAAATATTTAAATTTTTTTTTGATATTTTGCCTTTCAGCCCTGTAACATATGTTGTCCAGTATGTACAGTGGCATTTTCTTCCATTTCTTCTCCAGTGTCTTATTTTTTTTCACTTTATCTTTAAAGAAGTTTTAGGTCACAGGAAAGTTACATACAGAATATAGGGGACTCCCCTATATCCAACATACTCCCCTTTTCCCCTTTTCTTATTAATAACCTTTTTACATGTCTATTGTACATTTGTTACAACTGATGTACAAATAATGAAACTTAGCTACTAACTATGGTCAATGGTTTACATTATGGTTTAGATTTTAGACCATATACTTTTATAAATTTTTGATGAAATTTAACATGAACTGTATTCATCATTGCAAAATCATGCAAAACTCTTCCATTGTCTCCTACATAGCCCCTCTTCCAGCTATTCTATTTCCCCCTCCCCCTCCCCTCAGGGCCTACAGCAACCAGCAGGCTTCACTTCTTGTAGGACAAGATTCATAGATACTTGCTAGGAAACAGTTGAATTGGTAGTAGTAATTAGATGAGATAAAAATGCCTGAGCAGAACTTTTCAGGAGTAATGCTTTCATTACTTGCTGAGCTGCCTTTTACTGTTATTTCATGTCTTTTTAAAATTTGAAATAAAGTTATTTAAAATAAACAAACAAAGGACACTGAAGGAAAGAATTAGCATGGCAGTTTTACATAGGTTTATAATTTCAACAATATAAATTAGTAAAAGTTGGAAAGTGTGGGAAAAAGAATGAAAGAAAAATGGGTTTAGATGGAATAGATGAATATGTACTTAAATAGATGTGGTAAACCAATAATAAATTAACATAAATGTAAAAAATCCACAAAATATTAGAATGATATAAAAATATATAATATATTTATATTAAGTAAACTTTCCCCCAGAAGTCTACTTGAATTAAAATTACAGTATTAAATATAGTAAACTATGAAACATTTTGAAGGAGAAATATTATAGGATAATTGTCATGCAGGCAGAAAATATTTCTGTTACAATAAAATACTCAGTTATATTGAAAAATTTTAGCAAATATATAACTGAGAAATCCTTACTATGAGAAAATGTAACATTAAAAATGCAATTTCTAAGTCACACAACACAGACCTTAAGTATTCATGCTAGAAGTATCCTTTGCTAAGGAACCAGACAGTTAAGATGACTTACATCAACTTTATAAAGCAATTTTCTGAGGCAAGAAAAGGTAAATAATATTTATCAGAATTCCAATATGGGAAAAATGCATTGCCTTTAGAAGCAGATGTAATTGTTATTGTGGAAGACTACAAAAATCTACAAAGATAATATGAGTATATTATTGAAATATAGTTTGAGAAGGCAATTGGTTGTATAAATGCAAGGAAATATCAATCAAATATTAACTAGTAAAAAGAGAAAAAAATGAAATTTTAAAAGGAAAAATGACATTAAATTATTATATGTATATATGTGTGCGTTTGTGCAGATATATAGAATTGATACATCAGATCTTGTGGAGAAAATTAAAAATATTTTAGAGGTATTAAGATGCTAAATTAATGGAGAGATAGACTGCATTTAGAGATTTTTGGAAGACTCGATAGTATAAAGATGCTAATTATATAATTTATTAAATTTCAACCAATAAAATTTCAGAATATTTTTTTATGTAGAAATGAACAAGATGGCCCTAATATTCATGTAAACCTAGATAGCATAAACATATATCCGGAGGACAAAGAACAATTTCCTCTACAGACATCAAGATTGCTATAAAAGTTCTGTAAATAAACATTGTGACATGTTTACTTACAAACACACACAAATACAACAGGATATAGAATACATAGTACTACTCAAAAATAACATGCATATTTTGGTACTGCATTGAGAATAGCATGCATATTTCAGTAAATGTTACCAGAAAAGTTGGCTTATAATAACATAATATAAATTATGAAATTTTATTCCTATTTTGCAACCTATACAATATCAAAACTAATTGAATTAAATAATAAAATGTGAAAAACAATATTATAATAATTTAGAAGTTATATTCGGCATTACAAAGTAGGAAAGTATTAGTTGGAATGATGAAGAAAAAGAGAAAGGCTACAGGAAAATCTGGGAAACAAGAGGAAAAGATACAAAAATTCACATAATTGAATCATATTTGCAAACTTGATTGCATTACAATGGATAATTATTTTCTCTAGAACAAACAAAGTTGCACAGAAATTCATATCATAAGCCATGTGAAAATAAATACAGTTAAAGGTTCTGTAAAGATACTTCAAAGAAGAGGAAACAAAAATATCATATTTTATACATGACTGTATATTCTGCACTAATAGTATTGAAGGAAAATAAAATATAAATTCAGAAGGTATTACTACAAAAAATCAGTATATTGGAAAATCTGAATGCACCAATTGTTAGGTATTATGTGGAACAAGGAAATGCTGATATATTGCTGGAGTGTGTTTATAGTAAGTTGCTCTGCAAAATGTTTGCCATTGCTTCTGCCAGCTAAGACCAGCTTAGGTTGAAATAACCTATACAACTTTAATCTTGTTCCGGAGAGCAATAAAGGTCATTTATATTTATGGCACATATCCCTTGTGTGTTGGCTTTGGGTCACAATATCCACATTCTATGCCCAGCCTCTTGGAGCAGTCTCTGCATGGGATGTTGCTAGTTCTTGTGACAGAATAAATGATATTGTAAAGATGTATTTTTATATAACTAGTTCTGAAATCCACACTTCTACTCCGCTCACATTACATTGGCCAAAGAATGTCAAGTGTCTATGTCTGGCGCTAAATAATTGGGGCACTATAATCCTCTCTTTAATGGCTCACTGCTGATAGTACCATCTCAGAAGCATTTTGAATAGTGAAAATTAGGATTTATTAAATGTCTGATACACATGTTATTATGTGCTCTTCCAATGAGACAGAGATTCCTTATAAGGTTGAAGAAAAGCCTTTGTTTGTTTTTAATTCAGAAAGTAATATGGTAAAACACAAGATTGTAAGAAATTTTACATTATGATTAATTTTACAACTATAGATTAAAGTCTCAATGTGTTTTCAAATAAAACAAAAATTTCCCCTCCTTTAGCAATATTTTAGCCAGAATATCATGCTGAATATTTTTAAATGTGTGTCAATCACTGTTGAACAAAGTAATCAAATACATATTAAATCTATTCATTTATTGAGGTTACTATCAAAAATTGAATTGTAATTGGATGTAATTTTTAAAATATATTGATTCTAATTTCATAATTGTTCCCTCAAAAGTGAAAATTTCCCTCAGTTAATTAAATATTAATTTTAAACACCTATCACTTAAATTCTCTTCAATTGATACCCAATGTCTATGTCATACATACTTCATTTTAAAAACTCTCTCTAAAATATAATGATATCCAATAAACTAACCAATATTTAATGAATGCATAGCACTCTTCCCAGACACATTTCCCGGTAGCATTATCTATCCTTTTTCAAAGATAAATAACCAAGTAAAAATATCCACATTCCAAACAACATTTCCACGTGCTTTCCTTGAAGCTTTTAAAGTCATTTAAAAAATTGTTTAATCTAATTAGCATTTGAATGGTTTTTTAATGATGTAGAATTTAACATCATGTTTTGCTCATCTTGAAAATACTGGTACTCCTAAAGATGCAGATGTACCAAATATGACATATCTCATTAAACAGTTTCCAAATTATCATGTTTATTTATATCACCAACAACCTTACCAGACAGAATGTCAAGTATTGGGAAGATGCCAATACTTGATATGTGGAAAATATCTCATGTGGAAGATACAAGTTTTCTAAAATACTAATTTTGAAATTAAACACAAATTTTATCATTAGCAATGAATTTTGTTAGATTTAACTACATTCATTTTCAAAAAGAATACTTGCCAAACATAAGTGTGATAAACTATAGTCTGTCAGTAGAAACCCATACTTTATTTACTTTATTGATCATTTTATATATTCTATTTTATTTCTGATAAACCTAGGTAGGAATTTATCAATCAGGCTTATTTTTCAATGAAAATCTTTTTTCTATTGTCACATTTTCTCTTTGTAGTCTATTTTCTATAATGCACTTTCACTCTTTCTTTAACTATTCTTTTTTCTCCCTACTGTAGGATCACTTTACTCTTCTTTTCATTGCTTTTTTTCAGTTGGAAATGCTCAGTCTTTACACCTTTCTCCTTTTCTAGTATTAGCACTTACAACTTAAAACCTGTTTCTTGCAGTGATGTATTTCCATTCCACCAAATTTTATGAATTTTGTTCTCACTATCATTCAATTAAAAATATATTAGAAATTTTCTTGTGATTTCCTTTTTTTTTCTTTATTAAAGAAGTTGTGGGTTACAGAACAATCATGCCTAAAATTCCCATACACCACTTTACCAACAACAAGTTGTATTGTCCTGGAACATTTATTACAATTGATGATGTCACATTTTCATAATCATACTATTAACCATAGTGTATGGTTTAACTTCAAGCTCACTATTTGTGCACTGTAGTTCCATGGATTCTTTTTAAATTTTTACTCTGTCACCATATATACAATCTAAAATTTCCCCTTTTAACAATATTCAGATACATATTTTAGTGCTGTTAATTGCATTCAAAATGTTGTGCTGCCTTTACCACCATTAGCCTCTTCAACAAATAATGCTGGGAAGGCTGGATATATATTTGTGATTTCTTTTTGAAACACAGACTGTTCAAATGCATGTTGTTAATACCCAAATTTTTGTTATGTAATTTAATTCCATTATAGCAGAAAATATATCCTATGTAATTACTTCCTTTTAAATTCATGGAGAGCCATGTAATAGTTCAGTATACCATCTATCTTGGTTACCTCTCTAGGTAATGCTGATTAAAAAACACAATGATATTCTCATAAATTCCTCTGGAATTTCTAAAATTAGCAATTCTGGAAACACCAACAGGTGTTTATGAGACTTCTCAACCTCACCTCTCCTACATTTTTGTGGTATTCTGAGATGTTATAACATTTTTGCAAACATTAAACAGATTCGTATAAAACTAATCACCTACCCTATGAGTCAGTGAGGTCACTGATCATTATAACCAATGGGATTGAAAACTACATCTGAAGAAAATTGTACAAGAAGAACTACAGCATCTTTATTAATAATAACTAAAATATGTTTATGGTACAGGTGTCCCACAAAGGAAAATTGATACACAAATTATGACATGTTTAGAAAATATGACATTATACAATATTTAAAAGGAACAAAGAACTGATGTATCCAACTATAAGGAGAAATCTCAAAAACAATTATTTGAGCTTGAAAACTAAATCTTGAACAGAAGAGTGACCATTGGATGTTGTAATTTATATAAAGGTTTAGAATAGCAAAAATGAGCATATGTTAAAATAAGAGGAAAAATAAATACACTAGTAGCTGCCTTTTGTAATGAGGAGAAGAGTGAGGTTATAGTAGGAAGAGAAAAAGAAGTCTCTGAGATGAGGCTATAATCTTTTGTAGGGGTTTGTGGTGGTTAAGTTCATGTGTCAATTTGGCTAGGTTATGGTGTTCAGTGGTTTGATCTAGCAAAGACTTTTGATTGATACTATAAGGATATTTTGTGGTTATAAACCATCAGCAAACTGACTGCATCTATGGCAGAATCCATCTACAATAAACTGAGAAGATTGCCTTCAACAATGATAGAAGTTTCATCCAATGATATGAAGCTTGTAAAATGAGAAGTGATGGTTTCAGCATTGTGGTGGTTTGATGCTGTATGCACCCCTAAAAAACATGTTCTTAAATATAATCCATTCCTGTGGGTATGAACCCATTATAAGTAGAACCATTTGATGAGGATATTTCTGTTAAGATATGGCCCACCTCAACTAGGATTGGTATCAATCCTATCAGTGGAGTCCTTTATAAGCAGAATGAAATACAGAGAATAGAGAGAGAAATCCATGGGAAGCAAGAAGCTGAACATGAACAGAACCCAGAAGAGAAGGAAGAAATGCTATCATTTGTCTTGCCATGTGACAAACTAAGTAACAAGAATCACTTGTACCAAGGCCTAGAGTTCCAAAATCTGCAGAAAGAAATCATTGCCTTAATAATGCCTTTATATGAACAAATAAATTCCAATGTTTAGCACCACCTCTTTCATGGTATTTGTTTGAGTAGCCTAGGAAACTAAAACAAGAAGTCAGAGGTAAAATTTTCATTTCTACTTAAGTCAGCCAGCTCATCTTGGAAAATTCATCAAAATCCTTACTCAAAATTCCCAGCTTGCAGCCTGCTCTCTGAAATTTGTACTTGCCTAGCCACCCAACCCATAGGTATATGTGTCAATTCCTATAAAAATTATCAAAACCTCATTATATATAGAGAGATATATAATGTTTGCTAGAGAATCATGACTAATACAGATTTCATATCTGGAGCGGTTCTTGAGAAACAGATTTCTTAGGATAAGATTTCTGAGATGGTTCTAGGGTTTTCAGAAATTGTTAATTAATCTGATTAGAGGCAATGGTGCTAATAACTCTATTTCCAGTAATCAAGATGGTACTAATACCTACCAACTCTAGTAGTATTGTAGCTTGAGTGAATGAAAATCTAATTGAATTACAAAATCAGAAAGTTTTGGTCCCTTAATCAAGCCCCAAACATGAGGTAGTTTAGAGACCTAGAGCCCCTTAAATAAAAGGAAGGTGGAGTCAACTTGGGGAAGGATACTGCTATTCTGCCAAAAAATTATGTTATTTATCTTCCTCCCAACTTTTCCCAAAATGGCCTATGACCAGTTACCATAGTAACTGTGCACTGGGATAAAGGAAATGAACTGACATTTGGGGAATTATTAGACACTGGTTCAGAAGAGAAATTACTTCCTGGAAACCTAAAATGTTTCACTGTGGTCCAGGAATTAGAGTAGGGACTAATGGAAATCAGGTGATCAGTGCAATTTTAGCTCAGGTACATTTCACCAATCTCATTTAAGTTAAATATATTATGCAATTAGAGCTCAAGTTCTGCACAGTATCTCCCCCAACACCTCAGTATAGAACCAGAAAATAACTCCCTTATTTTACTTGTATTCCAAGGAATTTTTTTTAACTTAAGAAGAATAAACTAAAATTACCATGATTTCCTCAACTTTATTATTTTACAAAAATTATTATTCTACTAAAAATCTATGGTTTAATAAGCATGCCAAATAGTACAGCATATTTTTAAAAAACATTTTCAAACAATCTCTTCTAGTCTTGACCATACAAACACCTAGTTTGTATCACACTTAATGAGAAACACTTTGTTTCAGGCAGACAAATACAGATTTTATAGTGGTTGTGTAATGCTGACATAACACCAATATAACATTCTGTTTCATTTGTGAACATAATTAACAACACTGAAATATATATCTGAATGTGATTAAAAGGATAAATTTTAGACTGTATATATCTTAACAATAAAATTTTAAAAAATTCCATGGTGCTATACAACAAACAGTGAAACATAATTTTAACCATAGAATATAGTTAATAGTACAATTATAAAGTGTGCTATCATCAATTGTAACAAATTTTATACACCAATGCAAGATGTCAATATTAGAGTGGCATATGAGATTCCTGTACTTTGTGCATGATTTTTCTGTAAACCCACAACTTCTCCAATAAAGTAAAAAATCATTAGTTATTGATGAAATATTAAGGAAATATTTGAGTTTCTGGTATCTGAGTTGAATGATGGGTTAAGATTTTCCTCAATTTTATCTATTTCTTTTAACAAATTCCATTATATCTTTTATAAAATGAGATTTTTACTTGATTCTGTCATATCACATATAAACTCCACCACAGAGAATAAAATAAAGTCATAAAACAAAAAATATCACAATGTAAAATTTTTACTTCATTTCTTTCTTCAAGTATATATGGATTATTCCATTCTGTCAAAGTCTAAGTAAAAGATATTTCATCAGTAACTACTAAGAAGAGCTCTGTAGATTTTTTGAAGTTATACATTGGGACTTTGCTGACTTTTGGAAAATGTCCTGGATCCCAAAGCATCACATCTTAAAATGCATGTAACTTCTAGCCTTTGAGGCAAAACTACATATGATAGTGCTATTATTTATTAAATCTTTGAAAATGACCAAAAATTAGAGGAGGCAATCACAGTGCATCTTTGAATAATACAGGAACACTTCACTAGTGGTGGGATCAATGCACCTATGCAAAAAACAAGGACAGAATGCGGTTAAGAGAAATAGAGAGTATATTGAATGCTAGAGGGTATATATGGAGTCAGGGAATTCAGAATAGCTGGATATTGCCTGTTAAACAGAAAACAAATAAACGTGGTCTATATACTAGGGACTGTTTTTAGGAAGCAATAGGTATGTAAAGAGGTGGAGAATATTATGGAGAAAATTTTACATTATTGCTTTCTTATAATTGTGAACTACACAAACAGTGTCCAGAGAGAAAACTTTGGATTTCTACATGTGACAGGACTAGAAATTCACATGGGAATGGTGTATTAGTCAGCCAAAGGGGTGCTAATGTGAAATACCAAAAATGGGTTGGTCTTTATAAAGGGTATTTATTTGGGGTAGAAGTCCACAGATACCAGGTCATAAAGCATTAAGTTTCTTCTCACCAAAGTTCATTGCCACGTGTTGCAGCAAGACAGCTGCTGACATTTGCCAGGGTTAAGGCTTTTTGTGTTCCTCTCTTCCCGGGGCTGCATTCCTCTCCGGGCTTAGCTCTTCTGGTTCCTCCACAAGGTCAGCTGTAGTCTATCAGGCGAATGGCTCACATCTCTTCTCCTGGAGCCTTTTATCCAACATCAAAACTCCAACATCAAAACTGCTTCTCAAAAAGAACTGCTTCAACTCTGTTCTTGCCATGTCTTTTATATTTGATTCCCCACCCACCAGGGGTGGGGCTCAACACTCTACTGATGTGGCCCAGTGAAAGCCCTAATCATAACTTAATCATGCCCAGATTAACAGATCAGTTTACAAGCATGATCAAGTTATATTTTGGAATTCATAATTACATCAAATTTCCAAATGGCTACAAATGATGAGAAATTTACAGTCAGAAAAGACAGCTTTCTATTCACACTGAATGCAAGTTAAGAGCTTCAAGAAAAAGTAGAGAAAAATTTCAGTGATTTAATCAGAATAGTTGGAAAAAGCAAAACAACAAAAATACAGGGTATCTGATAAGAATACTTGTGTCTGTATGTGTGTGGTAGAAGATGATACTTTTCATTTTAAACATGTTAATTAATAATATATTCTAAAATGAATTGGATAACTAACATCTAAGATACAGATAATAAGAACTCTATTTCGAGGGACAGGTGAATATGAGAGTGGATGTGGTCATGACAGGGGAAAAGTGGAGAAATGTAAGTGGAAACCAAAGCTGAAGAAGAGGAAGCTTATAATGATAAATTTAAGAAGACATATGTGGACAGGAAGGTAGGCAATTAAAATAAAGAGAATTATCTACAGATAATTTGATATAAATATAGAAATAGAAATGCATATATACATATAAATGATATTCACAGTGCATATGTTATAGATATACATGGACATATATAGATTTAGGCATGGCTTTGTATATGGATATTGACATGGATATGTACGTGGATATGGATATCAGTAAAGTGACAATAGATCTAAATTTTCTTAAGACAGGCTCAGTTTATACCAGTTATAACCGTTAAATTATGAAAAATGCTATGTTCTACTCATAAAAATATCTATTTTCATGATGTTTTGTTCTCAATGGATAAAGAGAGATATAGATATATGCATAGAAATAACTAGGTATATGCATGTGTGTGATTTCTGAATATACATACATAAGCAACTCTACTCCATACAGACAGATATCTATTTATAGTTATTTTTCTATGACTTTTTTCAAATTCTTTCTATGAATTCACTCTCAATGGAATGTTAAGTAATTATTTCAATTTTATGTGCGTTTTAAATATTTTTTATGGCATTTTACTTTTCTGAATGCTCCTTTAACCTCTGCGTTTCTCAAGCTGTAGATGATGGGGTTTAACATTGGGGTGATAACCCCATACAACATTGAGGTGAGTCTGTCTCAAGAGAATGTCTGGAGGAGGGGGGGGATGTAAGTAAATATTGTTGTGCCATAAAACAGACAGAGCACAAGGAGGTGGGAAGCGCAAGTGGAGAAGGTTTTGCATTTCCCTTTGGCTGACTGGATCTTTAGGATGGTGGATATTATGTAGATATAAGAAATAAAGGTGATCAAAAAGGCGGGTACACCCAAAACAGATCCTGCCACTAAAATAACCATCTCTGCCACATACGTGCAGAACAGGAGAGGGCCACCACTGGTGGGATGTCACAGTAATACTGGTTAATCCAATTGGATTTACAGAAAGACAGGCAGAGCGTGAACACCAAATGCAGAAGGGAATTAAGAGGCCCTGCTGCCCAGGTGCCAGCCGTCAGCTGGGCACAGTGTACCTTGGTCACGAAGAGGGTGTAACGAAGGGGGAAACAGATGACCACATACCTGTCATAAACCATGACGGTGAGAAGGAAGACCTTGGTCCCTGCCATGGCCACCAAAAAATAAAGCTGCGAAGCAAACCCAATAAAAGAGATGCTTTGCTTCTCAGACAGGAGGTTCTCAAGCATTTTGGGAACTGTAGCTGATGGACAGAAGATGTCTAAGAGGGACAAATTTGCCAAGAAGTAATATATGGGTGTGTACAGCTTTTTTGCAGTCCCTATGGTGAGGAGAATGCCACCTTTTCCAACTAAGGTGACTTTATTGATTACAGCAAAAACCACAAAGAGGATAGCGCACCTCTCGGAAATCAGAGAGCACTATGAGGATGAACTCATCCATGGTGGTCAGATTGTTGAGGTCCATCTCTTCTGTCCACAAGGGTCTTTATGGAGAAAATGAAACCAACAAAGATTAGTTTAAAAAAACTTAGAAGCCTAGTGATGACAAACATTTGGAAAATAGTTCCAGTGAGGTTGATGAATTTTAACTGCATTTTAATTATTAATTTCAATTATTAAAATTACAGATAAAACCATCCCATGTATTTATGATATTGATTAGAATATTCAGCCCCCATTTTTTCACTTTAAACTTTTACCTTCATAGTGAAACATTTGTTGAGCTTTCAAAAACATTTGGGATTTCACAGTTCACTCAAAGCTAATGGTACATCCCACCCATTTAATAATAATTTAAATATGAACATTAACATGTCATCTTCTCAAAGAGAATATAAACTAAATATAGCCTATATTATACAAATAAATCTTAGTTCAAAGTGACTTAATGTGATCCCATAAAGAAACACATATATTTGCATATATGTTTGATATCTTTTTCCCTTAAAATTTATTTGACCACATAGAATTAGAAATTTGTATGTACTAGTAAATATTGGTTTTATTTACTCTTGTTTAATTTTCAAATTACAATTCAGTATACTATAAAAGTGCAAATCATCACAATATTTATGGTTATTTACAGTAATAAAGGAATTTTTTTAACAAATCAATTTTATTGATACAGATTTATAAAGCATAAATCCATCCAAAGTTTATAAATAATGATATTCAGTATAATCACATAGTTGTGAATTCATCACTTCAATCATTTTTAGAGCATTTGAATTATTCCAGTAATAATAATAATACTAAAAAAAAAATACACCAACCAAACAAAGAAAACTCATCACCTTTCAATCTCTCTATGCTTCCCCTACCATATATAGCTGCTATTCTGTTTCCTTCTCTCTAGTTTGTTTATCTTTATATTTTGTAAATACAGTCTTAGAAATGCAATATCACCCATAATTGTATTTTACATGAGGTTTCACTATGTTATACTGTCGTTTATTACATTTTTAAGCTTTTCTTCTAGGAATATAAATGTCCTTAGGCTTTCTCTTTTAACCAATGTCATACCCATACAATAGCTCTGCTAGTCACAAAGAGTATCCTGTGCTCTCACCATCTCCATTTATTTCCAAAGATTTACAAACAGTCTTTTAATCAGTTCTGAACAGAGTAATACAGGAATGTAATTGAAGGTCTGCAAATTTATATTTATGTAGTTTTTTTTTTTTCTGTCGCTTTACAAACTAATTTTTCTTTTTTAAAAACATCATATGCACATGACAGAAATTTCAAACAGGAAATCTATTTAGGAAATAAAATGCAAAGGTCAATTTCCATGGTTCCCCATACTAACTCCCACCCCTCATTTTTTTATACCTGGTAGAAATTGTTAATAATTTCTTTGTTTGGTTAAAAATTGTAGCATAAATATTACAAAATATACAAAATATCTCTTTAAAGCAAAGGAATCATTATTTTCTACCAAATTATTTTCCTCAGAAAGATTTAAATGAGAATTGCTGAGATTAAGTGGAAGATATTATTATTCTTTCCTTAAAAGAAGATTAACTATTTCTTTTCTTTCTTTTCCTTAAGCAGCACCAGCTGTATACTATAATTGAGAAAAAATAAAGTTTTATCAGTAGTGTTCTCTAAATAATGACATTTTTGAAAGAAAATTTTATACTAAGCACAATGCTTAGATAACACTAATATATATTAATCAAGAGGTTTGCCTCATAATCCATTTTAAGAAAAATAACTCAATTTTGTAAGTGTGAGTGTAAATGAAAAGGAGATTTTTGTGTAAAATTTAATATTTACTGTTTCAAAATAGTAATGATTCTTGTAATTAAAAGTGACTTATTTTTTCTATACACTTTTATCTTTCCAAAGTATTAATATATAATATACAATATTCTATATAATCTTGATCATTTGAGAATTTGAGAATTAGCACTGCAGATATTTAACAAACTTTTTGTTCATTGCATAAAGATTAGTATTATCTAAGAAGGTACATGTCTGAGATACATGCTCTAGATACAGTAGATATTTGAATAGAAAGAATTTGGACACACCTGTGTGTATGAACATTTTTTAGGACTCAAACAAATTGTATGCATTTATTTAGCCACCCACTCTAATATTATTTAAAAATTCACAGTTTATCTCACCTATGTAATAATCAGCTTTAACTAGTTACTTAAATGTATATATTTTCACATTACATTAACATTGTTACAAACATCTAACTGCTGCTTTTAGCTTAGAAAATCCAGTGTTTAGCAGAGAATTGTCTTGCTTTTTTCATTTTCAGAGATTTCATTACCAATATGACATTACAACATTATGCAAGTACAATGATCCAGCCAACAAAAATTCATTGGGAAAGAAAAATAAGATCTTAACTTATAGAATTCATGGGAATTTATAGTAAAATTTGCATTATCCCCCCCTTCCCCTTAGGAAAAGCAAAATTTAGGACTCTAGCAAGCATATGTATCTCTTCTTTATAAACCCGAATCAATATCAACATAATAATGAGCACTCATTTTATAAATAATTTAATATGGAGAAAAAATCTGAATTGTAGAAGAGTGACAATTTTGTTTCTTTAAATTTCTAAAGTGAGATGCAACAAATGTTTTTCCAGGAATTATATTGCCAGAAAAAAGTAAATACTATATTGATGACCTTAAGATATTTTTTTAAGAAGCCAGAAAGTCATTCCCCTAAAATATAATTTTACAATCAACTTTCTATAAATTTTCATTTTTCCTAATAGACAGGTAAACTTTACCCCTATGTTTAATATATTATTAGATACACTTACACTGTTAAAACTATTTACCATGCACATGAAAATGGTAATGTTACAGTCCTTTCAATATAAATTTGACCTTATTTTAACATGTAATTTCTAACTCAGGTTTACAGTATTGTAATGATAATCTATGACCGCATAAATGATTGTAAATAAATTATTTTAATTAAAATTACACATGCTTTAATGTATATTTTAGGAACTCAGGAATTCATACTAATTCTCTCATTCCAATGAAACTTCAATAAAATAGCTCAAAGTACACTTTTCTTACATCCCATTACTTTTTCTTTGAGACCAACTTTTATCTTCTATATTTTTAAAGAACCTTTAGATTATCTAAATGTTACATTGAAAATATAGGGGATTCCCATATATCTCCTTTCAAATTTTCCCACATTAACAACATCTTTCATTAGTGTGGAACATTTGTTACAATTAATGAACACATATTGAAGCATTGCTACTAACCAAGGTATATAATTTACATTATGGTTTACACTTTGCACCACACAATTTTATAGGTTTTAAAAAATGTGTAATAGACTGTATCTGTCATTTCGATATTATGCAGAACAATTCCAATGTCCCAAAAATGCCCCATGTTACATCTGTTCTTCCTTCTCCCTCCCCTCAAAAGTGCTGCTGACCACTGTCTTTATATCAATGTTATAAGTTCTTCCATGACTTTAGTAATAAGTCTACTTTAATCTATGGTTGCATTCCCACCTGATGTTTGTCCTTTCCTTAATATTGAGGATTTGGGGATGATGATGCCCACTCTGTGTCTGATTGAGAGGAGGCTTAGATCCCATGGGGTAGGTGGCTGGAACTGTCTTTCTTGTAGTTGTAGATATTCTGTTTTGGGAGACAGGAGTTGTCCATCATCATCCTTTTCTTAGTTGACCTGGGTGAATCCAATGCACTGGAGAGGAGGTGTTGACTGCAACTCTGCTGAGTTTCAGAAGTCAACTAATATATGAACAGCCAGAAGATTTAAGTCTCTGGGACACATATTTAGCAGGTATAGTGCTAATTATAGGTTCAAATAAATGGGGCAGAAGATCCATGTTTATGAAAATTATTGAGTCTAAATCTTAAATATTGGGGAGATAGGTTATCTTAAATCCAAGGTAAGGCCCACCACCCATTCCATTTTTGTAATTACCATTTTCCATAGTGAAAATTCTGGTTTCCAAAATGCCAATATACATTTTCTATAGGTGACAATGAACACTTAGTAATTTGATAATTATTATACCAGGGCAACTACCACTAACAAAAAATGTTTTCAAATTATTTTTCAGTCCTTTTTGTTTTTAGAATATGTCAATAAATTTATATCCTTAGATATGTTGTTCACAAGTTATTTGAATTCTTTTATTTTCTTTATGACTACAATAAGAATTTGATATAAATTCTGGTTGCTTATTGCTTTTTTCTTTCATATAAATATAATTTTATTTTTTATTTTTGTGTTTTTTAAATTCATTTATTTTAAATAAACTTTAGATTACATAAATGTTACATAAAAATATAGAGGATTCCCATATGCCTCACTAGTACCCCCTCCCATGTTTTCACACAATAACAACATCCTTCATTAATGTGGTACATTTATTACAATCCATGAACACGCATTGAAGCATTGCCACTAACCATGGGTTATAGTTTACATTACAGTTTACACTCTGTTCTGCACAATTTTGTAAGTTATAACAAAATATATAATGGTCTATATCCATCATTGAAACTACATGCAGGACAATTCCAATGTCCCAAAAATGCCCCCTTATTACATCTATTTTTCACTGTCCCTCCCCTCAGATCCTCTGGTGGCCAGTGCCTTTATATCAATGATACAAGTTCTTCCTTTCCTAGAATAACAATAAGTCTACAGTAGAATAAGGGTAATTCCACTCTTGGCTGTTGTTTATTCCCCAATCCTGAGGATTTTGGGATGGTGATGCTTATTCTGCTTCTAATTGAGAAAGAGCTTAGATCCCATGGGGCAGATGGATGGAACTCTCTTGCTTGCAGTTGTAGACTTTCTCTGTTCCTTGGGATGGGCATTGTCCATCATCATCACATTGTTAGTTGTCCTAGGTGAGTCCAATGAACTGGTAATATGTGTTGCAACTCTGCTGAGATTCAGGGCCCAACTGGCACATGCACAGAGCAAAGATTTAAGTCTCTTGGACATAAACCTATCCAGTATACTATTAACTACAGGTTCAAATAGAAGGAGCAGAAGAGCCATATGTGGGGAAGCCACAAATGAGTCCAACTCTGTCACACTGGGGAGCATAAATTCCCAGGTAAGGCCCACTGACTGGCAGGGTTCCAAATTCCAGAGATGTCTGCCCTGCCTATAGTGTCAGGATATCTCTAGAGCACTTGGGAGAGCCACTATTGAGGTATTATTTCCTGTTGCAGTCAATGAGATCCTGCTAAGACATGCAAAGCATAACCACTGGAATGACTTCCTGACTCACTGTATAATCCCTTAGCTATAAAAACTCATTTGTATTTACCATTTCCCCCTTATTGGCAAGGTCTTTTTCCAGGTGCATTGCTATTTGGTGCTTGGAAATAATCCCTCAGGCCCTGAGAGACTCATCCCTGGGATTCATGTCCCATGCCAGGGGAAGGTATTGCTTTTATATGTTGAGTTTGGCTTAGAGAGAGGACACATTTGAGCAAGAAGGAGGCCCTCAGGAGATAAATTTTAGGCCTCATATAATACTAGGCAAAGTTTCAATTTCAAAAGAAAAGGTTCATGAGTGCAATCGTCATTATCAAATGCCTGGCGCATTTGCCCATCCTCCTTCACTAGGCCTTGTCCCTATACTTGGGGGACTCTTGCTATCCAATAAGGAATCTGGCAGAGTTTCCCAGATGGGAATTTGATATTCTTTTGGTTATTGTGTGGCTCTTCACCCACCGTGACAATGCCCCATGAACACTTGAGCACATTCATATGCCTTAGAGGCATGCCCCAGATGAACCAACACCCATGCACCCCCTGTCACAGACACCACACACCAAAGATCCTCCCCTGCCACAGTTGTGACCCTTCTGTGATCTTAAACCTCTCTAAAGATGAAGTCAAGAAAATAACCAGATAAAAGTAAGGAAATTAAATGATAATGATAGTTTTAAAAATAACATAAAATACAGAAAATTTTTTAAAAAATTAAAAATAAAAACATTTAGACATGTCTTTCATTACTGTAAGATCTGTGGTATTGTATGCACAGTGACATTTTCTTCCAGATATTCCCTAGCATCTTTTTTTTTTTCTTTCTTTCTTTTTATCTTCAAAGAAGCCTTAGGTTATAGAAAAGTCATGCAGAGAATATAGGGAATTCCCATATACCCAGCACCCTACCCCCTTTCCCCTTTCCCTATTAGTAATTTTTTACATGTGGATGGTACAATTGTTAAAATTAATGTATAAATATTGAAGCATTGCTACTAACCATGGTGAATGGTTTACATTTATATTTACATTTTGGACTGTGCACTTTTACAAATTTTGATAAAATTTAAAATTGCTTGTATACATTATTGCAAGATCATGCAGAACAATTTTAATGCTTGAAAAATGCTCTATGTCCCATCTATTCTATTCTTCCTTCCCCCTTCCCTCGGGACTTATGACATCCTCTTTGTCCCACTTTTATATGAAAAAGATTCATAGTTACTTGCAATAATATTGAGGGCTTGACATATTGGCTTTTCTTTTATTAAGTACTGCTTAGTTCTCAAATGACTCTTGTCCGTGTATTTGAGAACATAGCACAACTTCCCAGGATGGGAGTTAAAAATATCCATGTTTATTGTGTGGGACTCCACCCACTGGTATAACACACTATGACAAGTGTGTATCCATAGAAGCTTGCCCCAGTTGTACTCTGTTCTTTATGCCACCACCCACACCCAACACTCTATACCAGTAATCCTCCCCTGCCATATTTACCAAAAGAGCATTCTCAACATTGTACTTTTAACCACAGATCTTCAAATTCCCAGAGTTCACCTGCTTCTTCCCATAACTCTTCCACCCAATTCCATGGATAGACCAACCCAACCCTCCCCACACTACACTCCTCATGGACTAGCACTGCCAAACTCAATAGCATCACTGCCCAACTACCACATCCAACCACTGCACAACTGTACACTTCCACCTTATCATAGATTTTGCCCACATAGGCATGACTCACAACCCTCAAATCCCTTTCTCTCTCCTATAAACTTATCTTCCTGACTCTATTTTGTGAGTCTGCTCAATTTCCTTATTTCATATCAGTGAGGTCATGTAATATTTGTCCTTCAGTTCCTGGCTTAATTCGCTCAACATAAGGTCTTCAAGGTTCATCGAAGCTATCCTTTGTTTTAATACTTCATTCCTTCTTACAGCTGAGTAATATCCCATTGTATGAATATACCACAATTTGATGGGAATTTGGGTTGTTTCTAAGTTTTGGCAATAGTGAATAATGTCACTGTGAACATTGATGTGCATATATCTGTTCATGTCCCTGCTTTCAGTTCTTCTGGATATAAACCCAACAGTGGGATTGCTGGATCATATGGTAATTATATAGATAGCTTCCTGAGGAACCGCCAAACTATCCTCCACAATAGCTGTACCATTCTACATATCCGTCAGCATTGGACAGTGTTCCTTTCCTCCACGTCTTCTCCAACACTTGCAATTCTGTCTTTTTTTAGTAGCCTCCACTCTAATAGGTGTAAGATAATACCTCATTGTAGTTTTGATTTGCATTTCCCTAATATATAGTGATTTTGAGCATCTTTTTATGTGTTTTTTAGCCATTCATATTTCTTCTTTGGATAAGTATCTCTTCAAATAAGTGGCCCATTTTTTAAATGGGTTGATTGTCCTTTCATTTCTGAGATGTAAGATTTCTCTATATATGTTGAATATTAAGCCCCTGTCAGATAGATGGTTGCCAAATATTTTCTCCCAGTCAGTAGGCTGACTTTTCACTTTCTTGACAATCTACTTTGAGGCAGAAAACTTTTTAATTTTGGGGAGGTCTAATTTATCTATTTTTTCTTTTTTGCTTTTGTTTGGTATAAAGTTTACAAAAGAGTTTCTTAATTCCATATCTTGTAGAAGCTTCCCTGCGTAATCTTCCAGGAGACTTATGATCTTGACCCTCATATTCAGGTCTTTTATCCATTTTGAGTTAATTTTGGTATAGGGTGTGAGATGGTGATCCTTTTCCATTCTTTTTGCTATGGATATCCAGTTCTCCAAGCACCATTTGTTGAAAAGACCATTCTCTTCCATTTGAGTGGGCTTGGTGCCTTCATCAAATAACAGATGACTGTATATGTGAGGATCTCTATCAGAACTCTCAGTTCTGTTCCATTGGTCAGTATGTCTGTCCTTGTGCCAGTACCATGCAGTTTTAACCACTGTAGCTAAAATTGAATGCACAACTGCACACCTGTAGGAGCTAGAAAAAGAACAGCAAACTAATCCCAAAGAAGCCCAAAGGAAAAAAGTAGTAAAGATCAGTGTAGAAATAAATGAAATTGAGAACAAAACAACAAAAAACAATAGAGAGAATCAATAGAACCAAAATTCGGTTCTCTGAGAAGATAACAAAATCAACGAACCATTAGCTAGTCTGACAAAGAAAATATGAGAGAGGATGCAAATAAATAAAATCAGAAATGATAGGGAGGACATTACCACTGACTCTGCAGAAATAAGAGAGATCATAAAGGAATACTATGAACAACTGTAAGCCAAAAAACTATACAATGTAGTGGAGATGGACAGATTCTTAGAAACCAACAAATCACCTACACTGATCCTAGAATAAATAGAAGACCTCAACAAACCAATCACAAGTGAAGAGATTGAAACAGTCATCAAAACCTCCCAAAGATAAAAAGCCCGGGACCAGATGGCTTCATAGGTGAATTTTACCAATCATTCAAAGGTGATCTAATATCAATCTTGCTCAACCTCTTCCAAAAAATTTAATAGGAAATAGTGCTACTAAGCTCATTCTTTTAAGTCAACATCACCCTAATATCAAATTCCCCAAAATAGTATAAAAAAGAAAATTACAGACCAATATCTCTAATGAATATAAATGCAAAAATCTTCAAAAAATAAAACAGAGGTAAAAGCACGCTAAAAGAACTTATAAACCACGAATAAACAGAATTTTATCCCAGGTAGCAAGGGTGGTTCAACACAGGAAAATCAATTAGTATAATAAACCACATTGATAAAATTGAAGAAGAAAAATCCTATGATCCTCTCAATTGATGCAGAAAAGGCATTTGACAAAATGCAGCATCCTTCCTTTATAAAAACATTACAAAAATAAGAATAGAAAGAAGGTTTCTCAGTAACGTGCATATATGAAAAGCCTACAGCTAGCATAGTACTCAATAGTGAAAGATTGAAAACTTTCCCTCTGAGATCATGAACACGACAAGATGCCCAATGTCACCATTGTTATTCAATATTGTGCCAGTGTTTCTAGCTAGTGCAATTAGACTAGATAAAGAAATAAAAGGCACCCAAATAGGAAAGGAAGAGTAAAACTTTCACCATTTACTTATGATATGATTCTATATCTAGAATCTACTGAAAAATCCTCAACAAAGCTACTAGAACTTACTGACTAGTTTAGCAAAGTGGGAGGATACAAGATTAATATACAAAAATCAATAGTATTTCTATACAATACTGATATGCAATCTGAGGAGGAAATCAGAAAAAAAAATCCATTAATAGTATCAAATAAAATAATCACATATTTAGGAATAAGCTTAACTGAGGACATAATGGGCCTATATTCAGACAACTACAAAATATTGTTAAAGAAACTGAAGAAGACTTCAATAAGTGGAACATTACATGTTCATGGATTAGAAGTCTAAATATCACTAAGATGTCAACTCTACCCAAACTGATTTACAGATTCAATGCAATCTGAATAAAAATCCCAAAGTTTTTTTTTTTTTTTGCAGAAGTGTTAAAAGCCATTATCAAATTTATTTGGAAGGGCAAGGGGCCCTGAATATCCAAAAATTTCTTAAAAAATAAGAACAAAATTGGAGAACTCTTCCTTCTTGACTTAAAAGCATATTTCCTAGCTATAGTGTTAAAATAGCATTGTCCTGGCATAAAGATAAACACACTAGCCAATGCATTTGAATCAAGAACTCAGAATAGACC
The DNA here is from genome assembly GCA_029593785.1 of Cabassous unicinctus. Taxonomy (NCBI): domain Eukaryota; kingdom Metazoa; phylum Chordata; class Mammalia; order Cingulata; family Chlamyphoridae; genus Cabassous; species Cabassous unicinctus. The sequence goes on from JAQZBX010022418.1 coordinate 27,773, forward strand.
CTCATGTCTACAGTCAAGTGATTTTTGCCAAGGCAGTCAAGCACTCCTAACTGGGCCAGAACAGCCTATTCAACAAATGGTGCTGGGAGAACTGGATATCCATATCCAAAAGAAAGAAACAAGACCCCTTTCTCACACCTTATACAAAAATGAACTCAAAATGGATCAAAGACTTAAATATAAAACAGCAACAATAAAACTCCTAGAAGAAAAAGTAGGAAAACATCTTCAAGATCTTGTCAAAGGTAATAGCTTCTTAAAGCTTACACCTGAAGCATGAGCAATAAGGGAAAAAAATAGATAAATGGGACCTCCTCAAAATTAAACACTTTTGCACCTCAAAGGATATTGTCAAAAGGGTCAAGAGACAACTAACGCAGTGAGAGAAGATATTTGGCAATCATATATCTGATAAAGGTTTATATACCTGGCATACAAGGAGATAATATTTAAGAATGTCAAGTTTAAGAGTAAATATTATCCAAGGACTTGGACCCTATTCTGTAGGGAATTAATGTACTTCCAGTTGTATAGAAGAGGCTTGAATATTGTTAGGCAGATATATGTGTATGTGTGTGTGTGTATACACACACACACACACACACATATGCATGTCTGTTATTGTTTTAACTTATAGACTAAGTTTGATTTAGGGTAATGTGTATGATTTCTGAGTTGACAACAGGTGGACTGTGATTTGATTTCTAGGCTAATTTGCTTACCATACACAAAAAGACAGATACCGTATTATTGTGCTATTATTAACTAAATATATTGTGTAAACTCATGGAGTTAGTAATTAAAATATAGGTCATCAGAAAATAGAAGGAGAGTAGAGAATGAAAAGCTGAGGTTTAATCTCTACAGAATTGGTAAAATAATAAGTTGTAAATCTTTGGGAATGAAAGAAATGGTGAAAGTGTATCATGGTGTTTATAACTGGCAATACTATTGTATGGGTATGCCAGTGTTTGAAAAAGAAAGTCTAAGGTCATGTGAATTACTAAAAGGAAGTTAAAAACTGTAACATGGGAGTGTACAAGATAGTTAAACCTGATGTAAAACATGAATATGGGGGATATAGTTTATATGACTGCTTTTACAAGTTATAAATACAAATATACTAGAGAGAGGTAAAAGAATAGCAGCTATGTATGGCAGATGAGGCATAGAGAGATTGAGAAATAGTGAGTTTTGTTTGTTTGTTTTTTGTTTATCATTATTATTGGAATAATGACAGTGCTCTGGGAATGATTTGGGAGATGTATGCACAAATATGTGATTACACCAAATACCATTGATTGTACTCTTTGGATAGATTTATGCTTTATCAATATGCAACAATAAAATTGATTTGTTAAAAAAAACACAATAAGATAGCATTTGACACTCACTTAAATGTCTACTATTTAATAAAAAAAAATTAGTAGCGTTGGATATGATGCAGAGAAATGGGAAACGTCATTCATTGTTGGTGAGAATGTAATGTGGTGCAGCCACTGTGTAACACAGTTTTGCGATTCCTTAGAAAGTTAGGTAAAGAATTGCTGTCTGAACTGGCAATCCCCTTTGTAAGTATATATCCAAAAGATTTGAAAACAGATTCAATGAGATTTTTGCACACCAATGTTCGTATGATATTCAAAATTTCCAAAAGAATGAAATAACTTTTGTCTTTTAAATGATAATTGTGGTATATACATAAAATGGAATATTATTCAGCTGTTAAAAGGAATGATGTTCTGATACATGTGACAATATGGATGAACTTTGAAGACATCATGTTGTATGAAATAAACCAGGTACAAAAGGACAAATATTGTATGATCTCTCTGATCCTAATAAAATTTGAATATACAATCTCATAGAGTCAGAAACTAGAATATAAATTACCAGGGGATGGGACAGGGGTAGGGAATGAAGAGTTGATGCTTCAGTTGTACAGAATTTCTATGTGGTCTGATAAAAATTTTAGGTAATAAATAGCCATAATGTTATCACACCATTGTGAATGAAATTAACAACATTCACCTTTATATGTGAAGGTGGTTAAAAAAATTTATTTCGAGTGTATGTTATTAGAATAAAAATTATAAACAAGCAAAATATAGGCATGTACAACAGTACCAGTGAACGCTATTATAAACTATGGACTATAGTTAAGAGTACATATATAAAAATGTTCTTTCATGAATTGTAAGAAATGTAACACAGTAATTCAGGCTGTTAAAAATAGAGTGGTATATAGGAACTTCATTTTATGCATGATTTTTTCTGTAAATGTACAATGTTTTTTAAAAAAGTAATCAACAAAACAACACATGCCATAAGAACATATCTAAATAAAAGAAAAAACTGATAAAAGGACAGATGAACACAAATATTATCTAATTATATCCTTTAACAATAATCTGGAAAGTTATATACTCATTTATATATAACAGTTACTTCTTGGGAAGAGAGTAGAATTGGATGGGTTAAAAGAATTAAAAACCCATCTTCCCTTTAGAATTTGCATGCTTTTGTATTTGTAATTTTGTATGAGCATGTTTTTGTGGATTACTTGTATGTGATTTGTAAAAATTAAAATTAAATTACATATTTTAATGGAAAAAAGACTATATACATTTTTCTAAATAATAAAATTAAAACAGATCATTTTATTGATTGGTTGAGATTTGATTCTTTTTTAGAAATTATTTTCTCATAAGTATCATTTTTATTTCAATTAATATATTTGGTGATTTTGTATATAGCTGTCAAACTGTAATTTTATTTCTGCCTCAGCAATAATCCTTAGGAAGCAAAATTTATGAAACTTCAGCTATCAAAAAAGGTATTTTCCCTTATACTTCATTTTAGTTGAGTATAGAATTTTAGATAAAAACCATATACATTTACAAGTTTTTGGAATCTTGTGATTGTGATGAGAATTTAGATGACAGACAAATTTCTATTAATTTATAGTTTCTGTTTTTCTCTCTAAAAGGATATGGCAACCTGGATGAACCTGGAGGACATTATGTTGAGTGAAGCAAGCCAGACACAGAAGGACAAAAACTGTACGAATGTGTTACTATGAACCAAATATATTGTGTAACATATTGTTTGATAAAAAAAAAATTATATGTATCCATTATATTTAATTGAGAAATGTATATATTTATTCATGAGTTTACTTTTTAGTTTTTCATTGTTTATATTTTCAATTATTAAATGTACAAGTAAAGTTAAATAAAATAATCAGAAAAAAAAGTCCTTGTTATGTTTTATTTACATTTATTTACTTTGTTTTCTGTACTGTATTTTTCTGTAGTACTCATTTATGTGGCAGCACATATTTTATATTTTATGGAGGACTATATATAAATGTACTGTATTTGTTTTAAAATTGTTATGTTGCTTTTTTTCTCTTGAAAGATATCTTTTTTTAAAGTGTTGATTATATTTTACCAGTAGCTTGGCTGTTAAATTTAATGCAATTTCTGTTGATTTGATATATTTTTGATATTGATATATCTGTTAATATTTAAGACTGTATGGCTGTGCTGACTTTTTAAACGCAATTTTGTTGAAGTATAGCATTCATACATGAATAAACATAAACAATAAATATATAGTAAAAGTTGTGAAGTTACAAAACAAACATAAATATCATCATACAGGGCTCCCATACATCACTCCACCACCATCACCTTGCATTGTTTTGAAACTTTTGTTAAAACTATGAAATAGCATTGTCAAAATATTGCTACTAACTATAGCCCATATCTTATATTTGGTGTATTTTCCCAC
>JAQZBX010022419.1:0-31580 GCA_029593785.1 Cabassous unicinctus
GACATCTTGATGATGTTTAGTCTTCCTATCCATGAACAGGGAGTATTCTTCAATTTTTTAAAGACTTCTTTCATTTCCTTTATCAGTGTTGTGTAGTTTTCTGTATATGAGTCCTTTGTATCTTCAGTAAAATTTATTCCTGATATTTGATTCTTTTAGTTACTATTGTAAATGGTATTTTTTTCTTTATTTCCTCCTCAGTTTGCTCATTATTGGTGTACAGAAATGCTAATGATTTTCAGCGTTGTCCTTATAGCCTGAGACTTTACTAAACACCTTTATACGTTCTAGAAGCTTTTTCTAGATTTCTCAGCGGTTTCTATGTATAGGATCATGTCATCTACAAAGAATGAATTTTTTACTGCTTCTTTTCAAATTTGGATGCCTTTTATTTCTTTTTCTTCCCTCAGTACTCAAGCAAGTACTTCTGAGACAATGTTAAATAGGAGTGGTGTTAGTGGGCATCTTTTCCTTGTTCCCAATCTCAGTGGGAAGGCTTTTAGGATAACACCACTGAAGATGATGATAATTTTGGGGTCTTCGTATATACCCTTTATCATGTTCAGAAAGTTTCCTTCTATTCCTATCTTTGCAGTGTTTTTATCAGGAAACAGTGCTGTATTTTGTTGAAAGCTTTTTCTGCATCTATAGAGATGATCATGTGATTTTTTTCTTTCAATCTGTTTATGTCATGTATTACATTAATTGATTTTCTTATATAGAATAATCCTTGCATACCCAGGATGAAACCCACTTGGTCATGGTGTGTAATTCTTTTGCTATGTTGTTGAGTGCAATTAGCAAGTATTTTGTTGAGGATTTTAGCATCTAAGTTCATCAGAATATGGTCTGTTTTTTTCCCTTCTTGTGGTATCTTTGTTTGGCTTTGGTATTAGAGTAATGTTAGCATAATAGAATGAGTTTTTCAGTGTTTCTTCTACTTCTATTTTTTGGATCAGCTTAAGCAAGAATGGTGTTAGCTCTTTCCAGAATATTTGGTAGAATTCACCTATGAAGACTTCTGTTCCTGGGCTCTTCTTTGGGAAGTTTCAATGACTGAGTCTATCTCTTTATTTGTAATTGGACTCTTGAATTCATCAATTTCTTCTTTCATCAATGTAGGCAGCTTGTGAGTTTCTAGGAATTTGTCCATTTCCTTTAAATTATCATTCTTAATGGCATATAATTTTTCAAAGTATCCTCTTATGATGCTCTTTATTTCTGTGGGGTCAGTAGTAATATTCCCTTCCTCATTCCTTATTTTGTGTATTTGCATCTGCTCTCTATTTTTCTTTGTTAGTCTGGCTAAGGGTTTGTCAATTTAATTGATCTTCTCAAAGAACCGGCTTTTGGTTTTGTTTATTCTTTCTATTGCTTTCTTATCTTCTATTTCATTTTCTTCTGCTCTAATCATTGTTATTTTCTTCTTTCTACTTCCTTTGCAGTTAGTTTGTTGTTGTTTTTCCAATTCTGCCAATTGTGCAGTTAGGTCTTCAATTTTAGCTCCTTCTTCTTTTTTAATATATGCATTTATGGCAATGAATTTCCCTCTCAGTACAGCTTTGGCTGCATCCCTTAGATTTTGATATGTTGTGTTGTCATTTTCATTCATTTCATGGTACCTACTGATTTCTTTTGACATTTCCTCCTTGATCCACTGTTTGTCTATGATTGCGGTGTTTAACTTACATATCTTTGTGCCTAATCTGGTTCTCTGAAACTTAGTGATTTCCAATTTCATTCCATTTTGTTCAGAGAAGTTGCTTTGTATAATCTTAATCTTTCCGAATTCACTGAGAGTTCTTCTGTGGCATAACATGTGGTCTATCTTGGAATATGATCCATATGCACTTGAGAAGAATTTATATCCTGCTGTATTTGGGTGTAGCATTCTGTATATGTCTATTAGGTCAAGCTCTTCTAATGGATTTGTTTCTTTACTGTCTCTCTGTCTAGATGTTCTGTGTAATGGTGATAATTGTGAATTAAAGTCTCCTACTATAATTGTAAAAGCATTTATGTCTCCACTTGGTATTTCCAGTGTTTGCCTCATGTATTTTGAGGCACCCTGATTAGGTACATGTATGTTTATGATTCTTCTTTCTTTTTGAAAGATTACACCTTTTACAAATATATAGTGTCTGTCTTTGTCTCTTACAATAGTTTTGCAATTAAAGTTTATTTTGTCTGATATTAGTATAGCTACTCCCACTATTTTTTTGTTATTGTTTGCTTGTAAAATTGTTTTTCAGCCATTCACTTTCAGGCTCCTTGAATCTCTGGGTCTAAGATGGGTTTCTTGTAGGCAACATATTGATGGGTCATATTACCTTATCCATTCTGCCAGTCTGTATCTTCACTCGTGAATTTTATCCATTAACATTCAGTGTTATTACTCTTAAGGAATTTCTTACATCAGCCATATTTTCTTTGTGTTTATGGATGTCATATGTTGTTTTTATTTCTCTTTTTGTCTTTTTTAGTTGTTCTTACACTCTCCTCCAACTCTCCCTGTCTTGTTTTTTCCTTTCAACCTGTAGAACTTTCTTTAGCATTTTTGAAGGGTAGGTTACTTATTGGCATACTCTTAATTTCTGTTTATCTGTGAATATTTTGAACTCTCCATCATTTTGGAATGTCAACTTTGCTGTATAGAAAATTTGTAGGTGGAAGTTTTTTTCATTTAGTATCTTGACTATGTCATACCACAGTCTTCTTGCCTCTGTGGTTTCAGATGAGAAATCAGCACTTAATCTTATTGAGCTTTTCTTCTATGTGATGGTTCCCTTTCCTTTGCTGCCTTGAATATTTTCTCTTTGTCTTGAACATTGGACATTTTGACAAGTATATGTCTTGGAGTAGGTCTGTTTGGATTCATAATGTTTGGGTTATGCTGTGCTTCCTGGATGTTTAACTCCATCTCCCTCAATATGGTTGGGAATTTTGCAGCCATTATTTCCTTCAACATTCCTTACTCCCTTTGCCCTCTCTTCTCCTTCTGGGGTGCCTATAATGCATATAATTTGTACATTTTGTGTTGCTGATTAAATCCCAAAGCCCCTGCTGGATTATTTCTAGATTTTATCTATCTGTTCTACTATTTGTTTGATTTCATATGTAATGTCTTCCACATCACTAAGTCTTTCATCTGCCTGTTCAATTCTGCTGCCATGTGATTCCAGCATCTTTTTGATTTCTTGCATTGTGCCATTCATCACCATCCTATTTGTTATCTTTTTATGTATGTTTAAAATTTCTTCAGTATGTTCTCCCAGTATCTTCTTAATATCCTTAATCTTTTCATTCACTTTATTAAGTTGGTCCATGATATTTGTTTGGACAGTTTTGATCAGTCATTCAATGCTCTGCATCTCTTCTTGGTTTTTAGTTTGTTCATTGGATTGCTCCATGTCTTCCTGTTTCTCAGTATGGTTTGTAATTTTTTGTTGCCTTCTCATAATCATTTTATCTTGATGGGTTTATTCAGTTGATTAGCTTCTTACTACTCTGCTCTACATTTTTATTTAACTGCTGGTTCTGTCTCTGTGTTAAGTTTTCTCTTTGAGACTTTTTTCTTCTTGTTCTATTTCCTTGCTTTATTCTATCTTCCTTTGAAGGAAAGAGATGCGTGCCAGAGGAAACAAAAGAGGTAAGAAAGGAAAAAGGATAATAGCAATATTAATAAAAGTTAGAAGAGGTGCCATATGAGACTTAGTAAAATGAATATCTAACTCATGTAAGCAGTGTAGAGTAATATGGAAAAAAATGGTGTACCTACAATGGAATGGGAAACCAAATAGATAAAAATATATACAAGATTTAAAAGGTGAGAATAATGAGGAGAGAGGGAAAGAGTAAAGAAACAACTGAAAGGAAAAAATTAATAAAAAAAGAAAATAGAATAGACACTATAGAAATCAAAACCAGTAAATTTGAGGACTAATAAAAAAAAGGTGGAATGTATGAACCACAACAGACAGCAGAACATAGAAAGATTAAGGTAGGAAAAGTGGTAGCATTGGTAGATAAAATCAGTATACACAAAAAATGGTAAATCAAGGAATAAGAAGCACAGAAAAGAAGAAACAAGCTAGAAGCACCTAATTTTTAAAAAGGAGGGAGGAAATGGGAAAGAAAAACAAGAAAAAAACAAACAAACAAGACCAAACAAACACACAAACAAGCAGTCAAACAAAGCTAAGGAAGAGCAGCGGTCCTTCTTGGGCCCTTGTGGAGCCTCTCAGCCTGCCTGTGTTTATCAATCAATTACACTGCAGGCTTCTCTCTGCAGATTTTGAGGTGGATTTTAGCAAGTAAACTAAGTTAATTTTTTTAAGTAACCTTTTATTATTATTTTTTGGAGCAATAAGGGACCCAAAAAAAGTGAGTACAAAACAATATCTATATTTTCCCTTTCCTTCAATATCAGCTGGATGTTCGATATCCCGGTGAATCACTACTCTTAGAGGAGCCAGGAATCCAACTAGGGTCCTCATATATTCAAGGCAGAAATTCCTCCACTGAGCTAACTTACTAATCGGTTCAGTTAGCTCTTCAGAAAGCTATTTAGTCACTTTCCCCTGGGAAGGTTTTACTCTTCTGTGGCAGCAGGATTCAGCAGGATGTATGAGCAGATCCCTCCTCCCCTCTCCTGCTCAGGTTGAGTTCACTTTTGCAATTCAAATGGGACCCTGATGACTGAGTTCACCTCACTGAAATGGTTTACAAGCCTCTTCTAGACCCCCCCTCCCCTCCCAGGGGACCCTAAATAGGCTTGTGGAAACTTATTAAGCACTACTCATTGCCTGACTATCTTAGTGGAGTTGAAATTCTCATAATCCTCAGTGCAGAACTATTAAATTGGCTAAGTCCACCCTCTCTCAAGCCAAGCCTCTGTATCCCAGTGCAGTTAGGTAAATCAGGTTTCCTTCAGCAGATTTATATGTCCTCTCAGCCTGGTGCTACTTCAAGCTGGCTGGTATGTTCCCCAAAGCTCTAAGGGGGTCCATACAAACAAACTCACAGAAAGGAAACCCTTCTCCACCCTTTGCCTGAATTCTCCCACTATCAGGGAATGCTCCCTCTTGCTGGGTTGCCAGTGGGAGTCAGGGCTCACCCTAGCCATTTGCTCTAAGCCCTTTGCCCTGAGGGTGGGACTTAGCCATCTGTGTCCACAATTTCCAGCTCAGGGCTAAAAACTCATTGTTTTATCTTGAGCAGTCTATCTCCTTGTCCAGCTCCCTCCAGATCGATGTCCCAAAGGCTCTCACTCCATGGTCTTCTTCAACAGCTCACTTGGGAAGATCCTGTCCCCAATCAGCTGTCTTTTGTGAGAGAGGTGGCGAGACCCCACTTAAACTATGCCATCTTGCCTTCTCCCTTGAGATTCTTCTTGATTCCTTTTTGCTTTTAAATCAATAAATCTATATTATATGTTATTATCTTTCCAGAATGCTGATTATTTTTGTAATCAATGTTTATTAACTAAATTATATTTCTTGTGATTTGAAATACCAATTCTGTATTCATGGTTATTGGGAACTCTTCTTGATAGCTCAATTTGTTCCTTTGGTCTATTTGTCAGTTTCCATTCTAATGTCTTATTGATTTGATCTTTGATTTGATGAGGAAAGATCCTGTCACTATCGGTTATCATATTTTTCTTGTCTATTCTTTAGTATTAATTATACCATTTGGAACATATGATTAATGTATACAATTAAGGAATTATGTTGGTATGGAAATTGCATTCCATTTATTTATTAGTATTTGACATTCTTTGACAAGTCTTTATAAGCACTATCATGACAAAATTTTGCTTTTAATTATGTTTCATTTTACTTATTTCAGTGTTTGTTTTTTCATAATATGTTTTGTGCTGTTCCTGCCAAATATTTTACTAAATATTTTGTAGTTTTGACAGCTTATTAATGAATCTAGGGGTAACAATTTATTAGAAAAATTTCCAAAGCTTGATTTGGACTTCTAGAATTACATCTTTAAATATTAAGTGTATTTCCACTGTGTTTAGACTTAACAAGACATTGTAATCTGTCATAATTTTGTTACTACTTCTGGTTTTCAATTCTCTTATCTCAAAATTATTTGCTGCAAAGAATTGAAGTGTAGGCTCTCCAAGCAGAATTTTGTCTGCAGAAACCTTGAATCCAGAATGCAGGGAGTTATATTCTACTGTTTTTCCTTTGCTCGTTGAATTTTTAATAATTAATTTTTCATGTTTCCAAAGTTTTGATTTTCATATTTAGGTCTTTATAAAACTGGAATATATTTTCTTTATGTCATGCTGTGATATCCATGTGCATCAGAAGATAACACACTTTTAAACTGAAAACACAGGAGAGCAGCAGTTGGAGTAGTTGAGTGGCTGTAGCTGCACAGGGAAGAAAGTAAGGCATGAGGTCCAGGGGTGGCCTGGTTGTCAGCATGGCCAGTGGCAGGAAAGAAGCCCCTATTCATGCATTTCCTGGCATCAGCCCAGCTTGCCCGGTACTGCACTACCCAGCCTACACACCAGTCTTCACTAGGAATGACCAGGAGCAGGGGAACCAGCATGCTGAGGAGTGTAAGGCCCAGGAGCTATACCCAGGAGTTTGAGGCTGCAGCTACCTGGCCAGTAGCACTCCTGCTGGAATATGAGTAGGACAGAAGAATGTTAGGTCAGTGGTCAGGGATCCAGGTAATGACCCAGGAAGGGTGAGAGAGGAGATATCACGCATGTGCTTCTGGATGTGCCATTCAAGTTACTCTTGGTTTTACATCCCCAGGGAGAAGGCAGTGTCCCAGGGGCCATATTCCTGGGTAGACCCACTCTATCCAGCCAGGATTGCCTGTTTGCCCTGGACTCAGAAAGGCCCTTACAGGGTCCTCACTCCTAGTGTGGGAGATCCATGACCAGAGCTATTGTGAAATTACTAGACATTAGGTTGATAAGAAGAAGCTGTAGTACTGGGCCAGGCCACATCCCTTACAGCAATTCTTACTGTATTTGGACTATGTTGCCAAGCTGGAAATTTTTAGACTATTTACAGACAGCCCAGGATACTAGAGGTAGATGCTCCAGGGAGAGCTGGGTCATTCAACCTTGTATCCACTTGCTGCTTTCACAATGAGGTATGAGAAGAAGGGCAATAGTCCCCTGTGGCTCCCACCAACACCATGAGCCATGTGGTCAATTTTATGATTCTTTTCCAATGAGGGGAATTCCTAGAGGTTTTTACAGCTCTATTTCCTGATTCTACTTCTTCCCATATCTAAATCATTCCTTCAAATGGCACCCATCAGTTCTCTTTTTGCTGATACCACACTGACTCTGCTGCTCTGGATGCCAAGCTAGTGCCCCATGGACTTTACTAGAGAGTGGTGCATGTAACTCCAGCTGCTCATGACTTGTGGATTATGGGGTTCTTGGTATCTAATCCCTACAAGGTCTTCAGGCAATTCTGTTGTCAAAGAGAAAGATGTCATTTTAGAGGTCTCCTTGGATCTCCAGCATAGCCATTGGAGGGTCCCACATGTTCCACTGCCTTGCACAGACTAGGTAGGAGATAAGGAAAAAGACCATGGGGCTAAACTGCAATGCTTTCTTACAGAAAACCTGCCGTGGTCAGCGTGAGGGATTTTCTGAACCCTCTGCTACCATGAGTAGCTGTGAGCAAACTATCCTCTGTTCTGATTAAAGAGGAATTACAAAATGAACACAAAACACACTCCAGATGTAACTTAACAGTCATGAATTAACAAAAGCCAAATCAATATTTGCTTTAATAGCCAGCTTCTAGCTCAGTTTACTTATGAAAATATAATAAAATAAAGCAGTTATAAGAACATAGAACAAGAACAAAAACAAAACAAGAAAGAAACATCATGAATAAATCCCTTAATGTAGTGTAAGGAGCTTCCTTCTTTTGGCAAACTTCCTAGCCCCAGGCATTCTCACCTCTTAGAATCTCCCAAAGTATATAAACCATTTTGAAGTCTTTTCACTAAAAGTTCCCCAGAATATGGTTTCTTTACTCTGTTTAGGAATTTCCCAATGCAGACTTGGGCTAAGGTCTGAGAAGCCCTCTGGGGGCTGCATGGGCCTTCTTACTAGATATTCCACAAAGGTTAGAGGAATTTTGGTTTCCCAGAAATCTTTCATGACCCTTGAGACTCTGAGACTCAGGAAACCAAAGACAAGACCCTTCTCCCAGGGAGTCTGCATCACACCAGAATCTCAAGATTGGTCTGACTATTCAATCTTTCTCAGGAGCTTCTGTGATAATGGACTTTTAAGGTCACTGCTAGTTTGTCTTCTTAATGCTGTCAATATGCCTGATCTAAGTGGGCAAGGTGTTACTTCAACTTCACCCTTAAAACTGGGGGCCACAGCCCATTGTGCCACAGGGATACTGGAAAAGAGAGTGAGGTGATAAGGTAGAAGAGTCTATAAAGGTGCCAGGGACCAGAGTGACCTGAACTCACAAATTCATCCAAGGAGAAATGCCTTAAACTTTTATGAATTGGGACCATACTATTTCAAAGGACAAAGTCTTTGCCCTATACTTATTAAACTGTTCTAGGATTGTGCATTGACTTATACAATGAACTAAACTCCAGAGACTTGCAGTTTTTGAAAAGTCAAGGATATTCTGCCAAATCTCATCCTCTTCTTCTCACAAGTTGGAAAACCAATAATTTTAGTCTACCAGCTCTTCAGAAGATCTACTACATTGGAAAACAATTTCACTTGAATTCAACAATTTCTCAGCCAGTAAGTACTTTTCAGTTCTATTCATTATGGCTACATTGTCCAGATACTGGTTTATTACAGAAGTTAAGAACAGGAGCAGAGGAGTCTGGAGTATGATTCCTGAAGTCTTAGTATCACTTAGTGTTTCTATAGAATGGAGTGCATTAAAGGTAGAAAACATCTTCTGTATACTTGACATGTTTGTATTTTTTAAAAAATATTACAAATTCAAAAAATGAAAGAACATCAAAAGGCAGCTCAGCAAGTTATAGAAACATTCCTCCTAATAAAGTTCTATTTAAGGTACTTTTTCTCATCTAATTCTAACCTCTAACTTAATTTCTCAAGTGTTTACAAAGATACACAGATGAACACAGAATAGTTAAAGGACATAGTCAAGGTATCATTATTAATGAAAAAAATGAAGAAGCAGGATAAAATGCTTAATCATATACACATCTCACAAAACTAGCTCCTATTTTATTTCGTTTTTTGACCTTTAACATTAAGATAAGACTAGCTTTCCTTTTGCAGCAAAAACATTACAATTTTGTTGTTAACTCTAGTCTGTAATTTACATTAGTTATATTTTCTCATGTATCACCACATTAACACCCCATACTAGAACACTCCTGTATATATATTATTAACCACAATCTTCATCAATAGCTAAAATCATTGTTGTACATTCACAGTATTATCCTCCAACTATCCTCAAACTAACATAAGTTTCCTTAGACTACTTTATTCAGACTCAGTCACATCCATTAATTAACAATGTTTACTATATTCATTGGACTATGCAACCAAGTCCAAACATTATCACATATTTATATATGACTTTATTAAACATTCAACATACATCCTGTATAATCTCCCCTTTCTCATCCCACATTTCATTTCTCACTAGCCTGCACTTCAAAATCCAACTCCCTCCATAAGTGTACTCCTTGTGTTTAGTTCATGTCAATGAGACCTTACAAATGTAGTCCATTTGTGTCAGACTTATTTCATTCAACATAATATCTTCAAGGATCCTCCATACTGTCATGTGCTTCACCAGATAATTTCTTCTTACAACTAAATAATATTCCATCATTTGAATATACCACATCTTGTTTATCCATTCATTGATTGAGAGACACTTAGATTGTTTCCATCTTCTAGCACACATGAATAATGCTGCTATGAACATCAAGATGCAAATATCCATTCATGCCTTTGCTTTCAGTTCTTCTGAATATATTCTGAGGATCAGGATGGATGGTTCATGTGGCAATTTGATATTTAATTTTCTGAAGGACTACCAGATTATCATCCACAGAATTTGCAAGATTTTACACTCCCAGCTACAAGTGAAGGAGTGTTCCTAATTTGCCACATCTCCAACACTTGCACTAATGTGTCCTTTTAATAATGGCCAACCTGTATGGTGTGAGATGATATCACATTGTAGTTTTGTTCTTCCTTTCCCTAATAGATAGTGATCTTGAACATCTTTTCATTTGTCTTTTGTCCACTTCAGAAACATGTCTATTCAACTGTTTGTCTAATATTTAATTAGGTTTCTTGTCATTTTGTCATTAAGTTGTGTGATCTCTTTATACAACTTGGAGATCAATCTGTTATCAGATATATGGTCTCTGAAGATTTTTCCCATTGAGTAGGCCAGCTTTTTATTTTTTGACAAAGTCTTTTGAAGGATGAAGGTGTTTCATTTGTGGCAACACCATTTAACTTTTTTTCTTTTTCATTTTTTCTTGTGCTTTGGTGAAATGTCCAAGAAACCACAATCAACTACAAGATCTTGAAGATGTTTCCCTATATTTCTTCTAGGAGTTTTGTGGTTTTTAGTTTATAATTAGGTCCTTATCTCATTTGGAATTAATTTTTATATAAGGTGTGAGATAAGGGTCCTTTTTCTCTTAGATATGGATATCCAGTTTTACTAGCAACATTTCCTTAATAAGCTGTTCTGACTCAGATGAGTGGGTTTGACAGCCTTGTCAAAACTCACTTGACCATAGATGTGACCGTCTATTTCCAAATACTCAATTCATTTCCATTGGCCAATCTGTCTTTTTGCTAGTACCATTCTGTTTTTAACAATGTAGCTATATGACATGCTTTAAAGCCTGGAAGTGAAAGTAGTCCAACTTTGCTATGTTTTAAGATGTTTTTGGGTATTTGTGGGCCCTTAGCCTTCCAGATAAATTTAATAATTGGCTTTTCCATTTCTACAAAGGAGGATATTGGAATTTTTATTGGGATTGCATTAAATCTGTAGATCACTTTGGGCAGAATTGATACCTTAATAATATTTAGTCTTCCAACCAATAAACACAGAATATCCTTCCATTTACTTCAATCATCATTGTTTTCTTTTAGCAATGTTTTATAGTTTTCTGAATACAAGTCCTTTATGTCCTTGGTTAAATTTATCCCTAAATATTTTATTCTTTAAGTTGCTATTGTAAATGGAATTTGAGTCACTTTGTTTATGAAGAGAATATACAATATTTTCCTCTCAAGACAAAATCTAATTCTTAGTTTGGCATTATGCAATATGAATATATCATGTACTAAGATTGCTACTTAGTGAGATTTTGTCCTTCAGAAATGGCATGCAAGGAGGTTTGGACACAAATTCCTCCTTTATGTATTATTTTTTAAAATTTCTAAGATTACCAATACTCTAAAACCACCAAACATCAACCACACCCTGCATTCCCTGATAACTGTTATTCTATTCCCATCTGTATGACTTTGCTATATTTAGATATTTCATATCTGTGAAATATAGAATTTGTCCTCACATGCCTTCCTTATTTCACTCAGCATTATGTTGTCAAGGTTTATTGATATTACAACATGTCTTAGAATGTAATCCATACATACAGTTGAATTATATTTCATTTCGTGGGTACCACATTTTATTTAATCACTTATATGAGGTTTTTCCTCCTTTTGGTTATTTTGAATTATGCTCTTATGAATATTGTTGCACAAGTATCTGAGACCCTGTTCTAAATTTCTTTAGATATATATCTAGTAATGAATTCCCATTTTAAAAACAATAATCATCCTTGTGTGTATGAAGTGGGATGTTGTGGTTTATATTTGTTTTCCCTAATGGCTAATGATGGTGAGTTTCCTTTGATGTGCTTAATGATGATTTATATATCATCTTAGGAAAAATGTTTCTTCTAACTTCCACTACTTTTAAATGGGTTGTTTTTCAATATGTTGTTGAATTGTAAGAGCATTTTCTATATTCGATATTAAATCCTTAGCAGATATATATTTTGCAAGTATTTTTCCATTCTAAATGTTGTCTTTTTACTTCCTTGGTAATATCTTTTGATGTACAAAAAATTTAATTTTTATGATGTTCTTAAATTATTTTTTGTTGTAGTGCATGTTTTTGGTTCCATATCCAAGATTCGCTGCCAAATCCATGGTTGCAAAGTTTTCCCACTATGTTTTCTTCTAAGAGCTTTTTAGATTTACATTTCATAGTTAATCCTTGATCCATTTTTGTTTAATTTTTCTCTATGGTGTGAGGCAGTGATCTAAGCTCATTTTTATCATGTGGACATCAAGTTTCTCTTTCACCATTTATTAATGATACCATTCATTCCCTAATTTAATGTACTTGATGCTCTTGACAAAAATCATTTGGCCACAAATGAGTAGATTCATTTCTAGAAACTGAATTCAATTTCATTTGTCTATCTGTTTCTATTTTCATAAGTACCATAGTGTTTTGATTGCTATGGGTTTGCAGTAAGTTTTGAAATCAAAAGCATGAGATTTCCAGATTTGTCCTTCTTTGCATTCTTGCTTATGTTATTATGGACCACTTGTGATTCCATATGAATTTGAGGATTGCCTTTTTCCTTACTGCAATGAAAGACTCCTACAATTTTGATAATGATTCCTTTAATTTATCAATTTCTCTGGGGAGTAATGGTATCTTAAGACTATTAAGTCTTCCAATCCAAAAACATAGATATCTTGCATTTATTTATTTCTACTTTAATTTTTCAGCTGTTTTGTCATTTGCAGTATAAGTTCCTTGACTTTCTTGGTTAAATTTATTCCCAGAAAGCTACAATTTAGATGCTATTGTAAATGAAATTTAATTTCCATTTCACTTTTTTTTTCATTGCTGGTGTATAGAAACACAACCTATTTCTGAATCTTAATCTTATACTCTGCAACTTTGCTGAGTTGGTTTAATAACAAAGGATTTCTTTCCATTTATTTAGAACTTTAAAAATTTCTTTCAACAATATCTTATGATTTTCATGTTCAACTACTATTCCTTGGTTAATTTTATTTAGAATAAATAATGCTACTTATAAATGCTATTGAATATGTAATCATTTCACTAATATCCATTTTGGATTTTTTGGTGCTATTGCATAAGAATACAGTCTGATATTTTCTATTGATCTTAAATCTTGAAGGTTTGCTGAACTCATTTATTACGTCTAATAGCTTTTATAAAGAATTGATTATTTTGATTATTCTATATATAAGATAGATTTATTCTTCCTTTCCAATCAAGATAACCCTTATTTCTGATGTAGCCTAATTATCTTGGCTAAAATCCCCAGTACAATGTTGAATGGTAGTGATAAAAGTACCATCCTCCACTCAATCCTGATTTTAGGAAAAAGCTGGCCAGGATTCCTCAGGGTTTTGGAAACATTGTTGCTTGTGGTTATGAACTATGAATACTTTGGCAATTTGTGACCTATGGATCAGATTTGTGTAAAAGTAACCTCCTGAATAGCCTCTCACCACCATTTTAAATCATTGAGCCATAGAAATTCTTTTTTGTTTCATTTCTTTTCACATACTTTAACTTATGCTAAATTGCTATACAAAATGGATACTATTTCTTTAAAAATATTATTCTTTTTATGGACTTATTGGTATACTGCTGTATACCAATATAAATAATGCTGTTTTATTTATAGACAGTTTATAGGGCATTTTATATCTGGTAGAAATACATCTGGCTAAAACAACTCCTCTCCAATTTTATCAAAATTTTCAGCATTTACTTAGCTCCAACAGAAGGTATAAACTTAATTTTTATCTACATACTAATTTGCTTTGAATTATGCACCAGATCCCTGTTCTAGTCACATTGTATTTCTTTGATTGCCAGCGAAATTGTGATTAAGAAATAATTCATTCATGGTATGTTAATACCTAACAATTCAATAGTTTTATTTGCACTTTCTGGAATGTTAGTAAATGTCCATTGATCTTCATTTTACCTTTGGCAATTTAGCAAATAATCATGCCAAAAGCTTTGTGTCATAATTACTCTGATGGATAAAATGTTTTCTTGCTTTACATACCAAGACATGCAATATAGCAAGGCTTTTGGAGACTGTCATTGATTTGTATTAATTTTTCTTTTTACTTCTTTTTGGAAGGAAAATGTATACTGTGGATTTTTTCCCAAAATTAATATTTTAAAAAATAGATTTTTAATAACAATCCCTGTCAGTGAACCATCAGATGCAAATGCAATATATCTGAGTGAACCTAAAGAAAATACTTTCTAATTTTATTTCATGTTAAATGTTTAAATTATCTGTTATGTAATGGAGAATCTGACAGCATGGGCATCTGTATAGTGGGAACCATATGAAAGGTAATATTCGCTCTCCATGGAAACAGAAACTTTGCTCTAAATAACTGGAGGTAGAAACTGAGAGGAGTGGTGTTCAGGTAGAGGGCCTGTCTTCCATGGTGATGATGGTTAGGGACATTTGTCACGTTGGCCAGGTAATGGTGCCCAGTTGTTTGGTCAAACAAGTAATGGCCAAATTGTACTGTGAAGACATTTCTTTGACTTAAATCAGTGAATTGATTGCAATTATGGCTGATTACATCTACAATCAACTGAGGAGATTGCTTTCCGTAATGAGAGATGTTGCACTTCATTTGCTGTGAAATGGGTTATATGATTAGAAGCAATACTCTGTGGAATGCCACAATGGGTGATAAGGAATTCTGGAAGTCCACAGATGATAGTTTTCACAGAAGCACTGTGTTCAGGGAAGGCAAATATATATTGAGGGTCTACTCCACTTGGAAGAAAACACTGTTCCTTCCATGATGGATGTAGTCCAATATAATTAACCTGTTAACAGGTAACAGGCCAACCTCCTTAAGGAATGGCACCCATCATGAACTGAGTGTTGATCTCTAAAACTGGCAGATTGGACACAGCAGGGGCTGTAACAAAGTCAAACTTGATTTGTAGAAGTCCATATTTCTGAACCTGTTCATAACTGTCATCCTTACAATTATGACCACTTTGATTATGAGCCCACTGGGCATTAGCAAGAGTGGCTGGGGAATGATGCCGATTGGTAACCACATAATGATTCTTACTATCCACTTGATTTATAAATTTTCCTTTTCTGAGTTCACCATACAGTGAGCATTCATATGTAACATAAATATCTTCATGTTTTTCACCCATTCAGAAAGGTCTATCTTCAAAACTCTCTCCCAGAAATCTTTGTAACCACTTTTCCAATCATGTTCCTTCTAGGACCTGCCAAACAAACCATTTCCCATAGCCATTATACAAATGCACATATGGCCATTTCTCCTTCCAAGTAACTTGAATCACTAGGTGCAATGCTCAATGTTCTGCATACTGGGAGGATTTCTTTTCATGACTGTCCTTCAGGGAAGTCCCAGAAAGGGACTTTGATGCTGTATCTTAACACTACACTGAGTCTTCTATAGGTCTCCTATAGCGTCCTGGCAAGGGCTCCATGGAAATTTGAAGCAACATTGAATATTCTGGATCACATGACCTAAGTGCCATAAAGCTTGTTTGGCAGACTGCATCTCCTGCAGAAACTCCATTCAGCCTGTTTCTCACTTAATACTATGAGTTTTGGGGGTAGCATGATAAATGGGCCAGAGTACCAAACCTAAATTGGGAATATGTTGCCTCCAAAATCCAATGTGATACCAAGGAATTTTGCCATTTTTGGTTGTGTGGTGCAGCATATCCACAGACTTAGAAGGGATATTTCAACATGTCCCACACCATTGGCTTGTCTAGAAATACCCCTGAATGTTTGTTGGGTTTATCTCCTGCCAACTGACTCACAAATGCCTTACCAATAAGACTGGGTCAATCTTGTCAATGAGTTGATGTTTCCCATTGATCAGTTCTGCAGGTGTGTCTGCAAGTCACATTTCTTGTCTTATATAAAGTTAGTTTCTAACAGATTGCACAGATCTGAACAATAATAAGAGAACAACCAATAAGATGACTGCTGGACACACCATTATCTCTACTAGAATCCATGGGCTGTGAGATGTGAACGCATGTCATAAGACAGCAGATCCTTCACCACCTCTTTGGCTTCCCAGGGATCAGTCCAAAACAAAGCTCACAGAGGACTGAAACTTCTACATAGCACTGACACCAGCAAGGGGATCTGCACAATAACATTGTGCCCACCAAGGCACAACAAACCACAGAGAATTCCCCAGAATTTCACCTAGAACCCACCAGCAACAGATAACCTTTAATGGGCACAGTGGAGTAGATGATGATAGGGTGATTTGGAAAACAAAACATGCTTGCCTCCATTACTTTTTAATGATCATACTTCTCTTTTTAAAATTGATGTATTATTGCAATACAGTGATGTGCTGATCTTAAATTAGTTAGTTGCTGAATCTTTTACACTTTTCATCAATTTTCCCCCATGGTATCCAAAAACTCTATGAATATATGGGTCACTTCCATTAATTGAGAACATAACCCCTGTACCTTCCATTCAATACCTGTCCATACTATATGAACCTCTGCTCTAATTTCTGTCATCATATATCAGTTTTTTCAGTTCTTGAATTTCATAAAAATGAAATGAATCAGAATGCACTCTTTGATGACTGCAAACTCTGCTCAAAATATGGTTTTAGTATTCACCCATGTTGTGTGGATCAGCAGCTCACTCTTTTTATCATTGAATTTGGCATCAGACAGCTATGTCACAGAATATTTATCCCTTATCTTCTTGGTAGACATTTAAAGTTTGGAGTATTATGAATAAATATATTATGAATATTCATGTACAAGTCCTTATTATAATCACGTGTTTTCATTTCCCCTGAGTGGATAACTAGGAGTAAAATATTTTAATTATATACAAATAATTATAAAACTATTATTTTTTTAACAAAAATGTTCTTGAAGTATACTTTACATGGCATAAATATGATCTGATTTAAATAGACAATTTTTAAAAAATGTACAGTGTTAAGAAACAATCATAATCCAATTTTAGAACATTTCCAATACCTCAAGATGATCTCTTTTATAACCCTCTTTTATTTACTCCCTCAGCCACATTTGACACAGTTTGTCTCCCTTCTTGTGGAATGTTTCCAACACTTGGCCTCCAGTTAACCACATTCTCTTTTTTCTTTTTTATCTAGCCTCATTACCCATTCCTTCTCTGTTTCCTCTTCTGGATTCTCTTTTTCTACAAAGTTTCTAAAAATTACTGTTACTCCCAGGTTCCATCCTGAGACCACTTTTCTTCTACAATAACTCACATGCTCACTGCTTGCATTCAGTCTCTTGGCTTCAAATAACTATCAACACTGGCATGACTTCTCCTCTATTAATCTCTTAATCTTTTCCATGCAGTCCAGATTCACACACAGTTTCCTCCACAACACCTCCACATGGGCATATAATGTGCCAAAACTGATCTCTAGAATCTTCCTTGAGCTTGCTCTTCCTTGTTTTTTCCTTTCCCATGCACAGATACACCATCCTGACTGGCATTCAGGACATAGCTTTGTTGTGCTTCTTGTCTCCTATGCTTTTTCTTCACCACACCCCCTTCCTTTCAGCATTTTTGGAACACATGCACATCTGACATTTTCTCATTTCTTGACTGGTCAGAACTCCAGTCTTTGACATTGTGACTGTAGTAGTCTCCTAACCTTTCTCATTCTTCCCCACCACATTTACCATTTCTTTCTTCTTTTTTAATATACTTTTTTATTTTTATTTTTAAGTATCTTACATTACATAAATGTTACACAAAAAATATAGGAGATTCCCATATGCCCTGCTCCCTTGCCCTCCCATATTTTCCCACATCAACAGCATCTTTCATTATTGTTGTACCTTTGACACAATTGTTGTACATATGTTGGAACATTGCCACTAAGTGATGATTATAGCTTACATTGTAGTTTGTACTCTGTCACACACGTTTTTCAAGTTATTTCAAGATACACAATGGCCTGTATCTGTCATTGCAATGTCATTCAGGATATTTCCCAAGTCCAAAAATGCTCCCAAATTACAATTATTTTTCCCTCTCCCATCCCTCAGAACCTCCAGTGGCCATTGCCTATACATCCATGATAAAAGTTCTTCCATTGCTAAGATCACAACAAGTCCACAGTAAAGCATCTGTAAGTCTACTTTAATCCATTGTCCATTCCCCAATCCTGAGGATTCTGTGATAGTGATGCCAACTCCACCTCTAATTGAGACAGGGCTTAGATCCCATGGGACAGATGGGTGGGACTTTCTTGTGTACAAGTGCGGACTCTCTGTTCCTTGAGATGGTCATTTTCAGTCATCATCACCTTATTAGTTGTCCTGGGTGAGTCCAATGAACTGGAGAGTAGGTGAGGCAAGTCTGTAGAGATTCAGGGCCCAAACAGCACATAGACAGCCCAAAGATTTAAGTCTCTTGGACATACATCTATGAATTCTAGTACTAAGTATAGGTTAAAATAGAGGGGCAGCAAAGCTCTGTGTGGGGAAAATACAATTGAGTCCAACTCTATTACACTGGGGAACATAAATTCCAAAATAGAGCCTACTGGCAGGGTGCCAAACTCCTGAGCTGTCTGCCCTGCCTATAGTGCCTGGAGGTCTCCAGAGTGCTCAGGAGCCCAACTATTTGAGGTAATATTTACTTTGGCAGTCATTGAGTTCCTGCTGAGATGTGCATAAACATAAACTCTGAAATCATCTCCTGACTCACTTTGAAGTCTCTTGAGTCATATAAATTCATTTGTCTTTACCCTTTCCCCTTTTTGTTCAAAGTCTTTTTCCATTTGTATTGGTAGTTGGTTCTTGGTAGTAATCCCTCAGTGTCAGGGAGGCTCATTCTCAGGAGTTATGGCCCATGCTGGGGGAAAGGTAATTGCATTTGTGTGCTGAGTTTTGGCTTAGAGACAGGCCACATTTGGGCAAAAAGGAGGATCTCAGGAGGTAATGCTAAGGTACCCTATAATACTATGCTAAGTTTCAATTTCAAAAGTAAAGGTTCATAACTACAGTCATCATAATCAAGGGCCCAACAATGACCCATTTTCCTTCAGGAGTCACTGCCCCTGTACTCAGGGGATTCTTACTGTCCCATTAGAGAATGTGGCAAAGCTCTCCAGGATAGGAATTTGATTTTTTTTTTAGTTATTGTGTGGATCTCCACCCACTGTCGCCATGCCCCATGAGCACTTGAACACATTCATATGCCTTATAGGATTGCCCAAGGTGAACCTCCTCCCATGCATCCCCCATCTCTGACAAATTGCACCATTGATGCTCTCCTGCCACAGTTGTAACCCTTCTGTGATCCAAAACTTCTTGAAAATTGAAGCCAAAAATATAACTCAATACAATTAATAGGAAAATGATATAATAATGATAGTTTTTAAAATCATGAATAAAATAAGAAATTTTTTAAGAGTTTGAAATATAAAAATAAGAAACAAAGTTAATTTTTTAACATTGTCTTTCATCACTGTTAGATCTGTTGTCTTCTATGCACAGTAATATTTCCTTCCATTTATACCCCCAATGTCTTATTTTTTTTTCATTTTGTCTTCAAAGAAGCTCTAGGTTACAGAAAATTCACGTACAGCATATAGGTGATCTCCATATACTCAATGTTCTCTTTCTTTTCTCCTTTCCCTTACTAAAACATTTTACATGCACAATTAATATTTCATGTACAAATATTGTAATATTGCTACTAACTGTGGTCAGTGGTTGACATTGTGGTTTACATTTTAGACTGTACACTTTTATAGATATTGAGGAAGTTTGACATGGTCTGTATCTCTCCTTCCAGGATCATGTAGAACAATTCCATCACCCAAAATGTCCCATGTTCCATCTATTCTATTCCTTCCTCCCTCTCACCACCAGACCCATGGTAACCACCAAGATTAACTCATGGAGGATCAGATTCATAATTACTTGCAACAACCTTGAGGACTTAACATAATGACCTGTCCTCCCCTATTAGGCACTGACTATGCTCTCAGGAAACTCTTTGCCCTCTATTTGAGATCATAGCAGGACTCCCCAGGATGGGATTCCAACACTCTCCCCTGCATTATTTGAATCTCCATGCCCTGATACAACACACTAGGACAAGATGAATGCTTCACACTCCCTAGAAGCCTGCCCTAGGTATGACCTGCCCCATGTGCCCCCCACATCCAACACCATAAACCAGTAACCACCTCTGGCCATATGTGCCAAAAGAACATTCCCAGCATTGTAGTTTCAACCACATACCCACAAATCACCAGAGTTCACTTGCTCCCTCCTCCAACCCTAGCTCCAGTTCCATGGACAGTCTAACCCACCCTCCTCACCCTAAACCCCAACACAGGCCAACACCACCCAGCCCAGTAGCATCACTGCACCACAGTTATCCCCATCAACTGTACAACTACACTCTTCCACCTTATCATAGATTTTGCCCATATGGGAATTGACACACAACCTTCTTCTCCTATTCTGTCTCCTGTAAAACTCTTCCAGACTCTAGCACTGTGAACCTGCTCAATTTCTTAATTCATATCAGTGAGGTCATGTAATGTTTGTCTTTCAGTGCCTGGCTTGTTTCCTTCAACATATCCATGTTATCCTGTGTGTTAATATGGCATTCCTTCTTACAGCTGAGTAATATACCATTGTATGTAGGTATGTACCACAATTGGTTTATCCACTCATCTGTTGATGGACATTTTGGTTATTTCCAATTTGTTACAATAATGAAAAATACCACTATGAACATTGGTGTGTCTATATCTGTACATGTCCCTGCTTTCAATTCTTCTTTGAAGAAGTGTCTATTCAAATTACTTTCCCGTTTTTTAGGGGGTGACACTTTTTTAAATATATTTTTTATTTTTTCAAAAAAGCTATTTAGATTAGATAAATGTTACATAAAAATATAGAGGATTCACATATGTCCCACTCCCTACACATCCCACATTTTCCCATATTAACAACACCCTTCATTAGTGTGATACAATTATTACAATTGATGAAAACATTTTGGAAAATTGCCACAAAGCATGGATTACAGTTTACATTGTATTTAACACTCTCTTCAACACAATTTTGTACATTATGGCAATAAATGCAAAGGCCTGTATTTGCTGCTGTAATGTTATTCAGGACAGTCCCCAAATCCCAAAAATGCTCCCATATTTCACCTGTCCCTGCCCTCAGAAACTCCAGTGACCACAGTCTCCACACCAATGATATAATTTCTTCCATTGCTAGAATCACAATAAGTTTATAGTAGAATACTAATAAGTCTACTTTTCTCTATAGGTTATTCCAGAATCTTAAGGATTCTGGCATGGTAATGACCACTCCACATCTCATTGAAAGGATGCTTCAATCCCATGGCCTTGCCCATTTTTTAAATGGGTTGTTTGTCTTTTTCTTTTTGAGGTGTAGGATTTCTTTATATATGCTAGATATTAGGCCCCTATCAGTCAAATGATTACCAAATATTTTTTCACATTGTTTAGGCTGCCTTTACAGTTTCTTGATAAACTCCTTTGAGGTGCAAAAGTTTTTAATTTTGAGGAGATCCTATTTATCTATTTTTTTCTTTTGTTGCTTGTGCTTTGGGTGTAAAGATCATGAAACCATTTTATAATACAAGATCCTGTAGATGCTTTCTTGCATTATCTTCTATGACCTTTATATTCTTGGCTGTTTTATTGATATCTTTGATGCATCTTGTGATAATTTTTGTATAAGGTGTGAAGTGGTATTCATCTCTCATTCTTTGGGATATGGATATCCAGTTCTCCAGGTACCATTTGTTGAAGAAGCTATTCTTTCCCAGTTGAGTGGGCTTTGTGGCCTTGTTGAATATGAGGTGACTGCATAGTGGGAATCTATATCAGAACTCTCAATTTGGTTCCATTGGTCAGTACCTATCCTGTTGCCAATACCATACAGTTTTGACCACTGTAGCCTTGTAGTATGTTTTAAAGTCAGATAGTGTGTTTCCTCTGTTTTCATTTTTTTCAATATATTTTTTCTTATTCAGGGCCCCTTACCCTTTCAAATATATTTCATACTTAGCTTTTCCAATTCTGTAAAAAAAATTCTGTGATAATTATTATTGGGGTTGCCTTAAATCTGTAAATCAATTAGGGTAGGTTAGAGATATTAATGATGTTTAGTCTTCCTATCCATATATAGGAAATATTATTCAATTTATTCATGTCTTCTATGATTTCCTTTAACACTGATGTGTAGTTTTCTAAGTATAAGTCATTTACATCTTTAGTTAAATTTATTCCTAGATATTTGATTCTTTTAGTTGCTATTGTAAATGGGTTTATTTTCTTAATTTCCTCCTCAGGTTGCACATTATTGGTGTACAGAAATATTACAGATTTTGCACATTTATGTTATAACCTGCCACTTTAATGAAATCATTTATATGCTCTGGAAACATTGTTTTTTGATTTCTTGGGGCTTTCTATGTATAGGATCATGTCGTCTGCAAATAGTGAAAGTTTTACTGCTTCTTTTCCAATTTGAATGCGTTTTATATCTTTTTCTTGCCTAAGTGCATGAGCAAGTACTTCTAACACAATGTTGAATAAGAACAGTGAGAGTGGGCATCCTTGTCTTGTTCCCAATATTAGAGAAACACTTTTAGGATTTCACCATTGAGTATAATGTTAGCTGTGGGTTTTTCATGATACCTTTTATCATGTTGAGGAAGTTTCATTCTATTCCTATCTTTTGTTGTGTTTTTATCAGGAAAGTGTGCTTTATATTCTCAAATACTATTTCTGCATCTATAGTCGACCATGTGATTTTTTTTTTTTTTTGATCTGTTTATGTGCTCTATTACATTGATTTTCTTATGTTGAACCATCCTTGCATACCAGGGATGAAACCCACTTAGTCAGAGTATATAATTAATATGATGTGTTGTTCAATACAATTAGAACATATTTTGTTGAGAATTTCAGCATTAAGGTTCATTAGAGATATTGGTCTATAGTTTTCCTTTCTCATGGTGTTTTAGTTTGGCTTTAGTATTAGGATGATGTTGGCATCATAGAATGAGTTAGGCAATGTTCCCTCCACATTTATTTTTTGGAAGAGTTTAAGCAGGACTGTGTTAGTTCTTTCTGGAATATTTGATAAAATTCTCCTGTGAAGCTGTCTTTTCTTGGGATCTTCCTAGTTGAGAGGTTTTTGATGACAAATTCTAGCTCATTCCTTGTGATTGGTGTATTGAGTTCATCAATTTTGTCTTTCATTCATGTAGACTGCTTGTATGTTTCTAGGAATTTGTCCATTTCCTCTAAATTATTCATCTTTTTGGCATACAATTTGTCAAAGTACCCTCTTATGATACACTTTATTTCTGTGAAGTCAGTGGTGATATCCCCTTCCTCATTTCTTATTTTATGTATGTGAGACTTCTCTATTTTTTTTTTGTTAATCTAGCTAAAGTTTTGTCAATTTATTTAATCTTATTGAAGAACCAGCTTTTGGTTTTATTTATTTTTTCTAGTGCTTTCTTATTTTCAATTTCATTTGGCTCTGCTCTAATCATAGTTATATCCATCTTTCTTCTTCTTTTGGTGTTAGTTTGTTGACTTTTCCTACTTCTTCCAGGTGTGCAGTCAGGTCTTTGATTTTATGTCTTTCTTCTTTTTTAATATAAGCATTTTTGGCTACCAATTTCCCTCTCATATGAATGGTATGCTTTTTCTGCATCACATAGGTTTTGATATGTTGTGTTCTTATTTTCATTCATTTCAAGTTATTTCCTGATTTCTTTTGCAATTTCTTCCTTGTTCCACTGTTTGTCTTAAGTTCAATATCTTTGTGCCTAATCTGGCTCTCTGCCCCTTCTTGATCTCCTGCTTCATTCCATTGTATTCAGAGAAATTATTTTGTATAATTTCTGTCTATCTAAATTCATTGAGTGTTGTTCTGTGGCCTAGCATGTGGTCTATCCTGGAGAATGATCCATGTGCAGATGCGAAGAATGTATATCCCTCTGTAATTTTGTATAATGTTCTGTATATATCTACTAGGTCCAGGTCTTCTAATGTAGTAATCAAGATATTTGTTTCTTTATTGATTCTCTGTTGACATGTTCTCTCTACTGGTGATAATTTTGTATTAAAGTCTCCAGTATAATTGCAGAGGCATCTATTTCTCCACTTAGTATTTCTCAGTTTGCCTCATGTAATTTGAAGCACTCTTGGTAAGTGCATAAATGTTTATCTTTGGTCTTTCTTCTTGATTCATTACTCCTTTTATTAATATATAGTGTTCTTCTGTGTCTCTTACAATAGTTTGCTTTTAAAGTTTATATTGTTCAATATTAGTATAGCTTCTCCGACCCTTTTTGGTGTATTGTTTGCTCGTAAAATTCCCATATGACCCACTCCACATACCTACCACACCCTCCCACATCAACATCCTTCATTAGGGTGGCACATTCATTGCAATTGATAAACACATCCTGGGGCTTTGCCACTGAGCATGGACCATAGTTCATATTGCAGTGTACACTCTCTCCTAAACAGTTCTGCATGTTATGTAATGATATATATTGGCCTATATCTGTCATTGCAATGTCATTCAGGATGATTTCCAACTCCTGAAAAAGCCCCTGTATTACAACTGTTTTTCCCCCTCCCTGCCCCGAGAGTCTTCAGTGGTCACTGCATCCAATCAATGTTGTAATTTCTTCCAATGCTAGAATCACAATATGTCTAGCATAAAATAACAGCAAATCCACTCTAGTCCATAGCTCATTTCCCAATCTTGAGGATTCTGTGATGGTGATGTCCACTAAACTAAAAATTGAGAGGAGACATTGATCCCATACAGCTGGTGGATGGGACTTTCTTGCTTGCAGTAGTCAGCTCTCTCATTTCCTTGGTATAGTGGTTGTCAGTCCTCACCTCTTTGTTACTTGTCCTTGGTGAGTCCAATGAATTGTAAAGTAGATGTTGCAACTATGTTGAGGTTCCAGGCCCAGCTGGCACATGGACAGACAAAGACTTCAGTTTCTTGGATGTACACCTACAAAGTCCCACACCAAGTATAGGTTTAAATAGAAGGGACAGATGAGTCATTTGTAGGGAAGCTCTAATTCTGTGCAACTCTGTCACTCTCAGGAGCACAAACTCCAAAGTAAGGCCCAGAGGCAAGGCACCAAACTCTGGAGCTATCTGCCCTGATTATAGCGCTTGGGTGTCTCCAGAGCCCTCAGGATCCCCACTATTTGGGTGGTAGTATCCACTTTGGTAGTCTATGAGATGCTGCTGAGATGTGCATAAGCATTACCTCTGGGATGAACTCCCAACTCACTTTGAAGTCTTGTAGCCATATAAACTTATTTGTCTTTACCTTTCCCCCCTTTTATTTGAGGTCTTTTTTCAGTTGCATTGGTAGTTGGTGCTTGGTAGTAATCCCTCAGAGCCAGGGAGGCACACCCTCAGGAGTCATGTCCAACACTGGGGAATAGGTAATGCATTCATATGCTGTGTTTGGCTTAGAGAGAGCCATATTTGTGCAACAAGGATGCTCTCAGGAGGCACTCTTAGGCACCCCACAAAACTAGGCTAAGTTTCAATTTCAAGAACAAAGTCTCATAAGCATAGTCATCAATATCAAGGGCCCATCCATGTATCATCCTCCTTCACCAGTCACTACCCCTTCATTTGGGGTACTGCTGCTTCTCCAATAGAGAATGTGGCAAAGTTCTCAAGATGGGAATTCAATATTCTCTTGGTTATTGTGTGAGTCTCCACCCACTGTGAAAATGCCCCATGAACATTTGACCATTTTTATATACCTATATGTATGCCCAGGTAAACTTTCTCCCATATATCCCCCATCACTGATGGCCCACAAAAATGATCCTCCCTTGACCCAGTTGTCACCCTTCTGTGATCCAAACCTCCTTCAAAAATGAAACCATTAAAGTCACCAAATACATTAATAGGAAAATGAAATAATAATGATAGGTTTAAATATAAGAAATAAAATACATAAAATTTTTTAAAAATTGATAATTAAAAGATTGGGATATTAAAAAATAATGAAAACTATTTTAAAGAAATTTTTGATATTTTGCCTTTCATTACAGTAATATCTAGTATCCTGTATGTACAGTCACATTTTCTTCCATTTATTCACTAGTGTCTTACTGTTTTTAATTTTCTTTTCAAAGAAGTTTTAGGTCACAGTAAAGTACAGGATACGGGGACTCTCATATGCCCAACATCCTCCCCTTTTCCTCCTAACCATATATTTGTGGATGGTACCTTTGTTATAACTGATATACAAATACTGAAACATAGCTACAAACCATGGTCAATAGTTTACCTAACGGTTTACATTTTAGACTGTGTACTTTTATAAATGCTGATGATATATAACATGTCCTGTGTCCATCATTGCAAGATCATTTAGAACACTTCCATTGCCCACTAAATACCCCCTGTTCAATCTATTCTATTCCTACCCATCCCCTCAGGACCCATGGTGAATCCCTGGCTTTAATCCTTGGATGACAAGACTCATAGTTATTAGCAACAACACTGAGGTCTTGACACACTAGGTTGTCCTCCCCTATTAGGAAAGGCCCATGCTCTGGAGAGACTCCTGCCTCTTTGTGAACAAATCAGACCTACCCAGGATGGGAGTCCAACTCCTTCCTGCTCATTATGTGGGCCTCCAGTGTCTTCCTAATATCCTTAATGTCTTCCTTCCCTTCATTAAGCTGACTCATGATATTTGTTTTGACATATCAGATTAGTGTTTCCATGTTCTGCATCACCTCCTGGTTGTTTGTTTGTTGGTCTCAGCCATGTCTTCCTGTTTCTTAGCATGACTAGTAACTTTATTTTTGTCGAGGCATCTGTTTATCTTGGGTTTATTCAGTTGATTAGCTTCTCTCTCTACTATAGGCTTTTATTTTGTTGTTGTTTTAGTGTGTGTGATAAGGATTCACTTTGACACTTTGTTCTTCTATGTCTATGATCCAGTTTGTTTCATCAGCTTCTTTGTCTCCCTGTCCCTCACACTATTGGGAGTTGTGAAGCAGTGTCCTGGTCTGTGGTACACCAAAGCAGTGTCTTCAAGGCAGCCTTTGGCTATTTCTTCACTGTTTTAGTTAAAGCTGAGCCTTATCTCCTGAACCTAAATGGCCATGTTTCCACCTACAGTTTATCAAGAGCATAAAAAATGAGGCAAATTTTTATTTGTCTGTATATAATACCATATATACAACATAAAATTTCCCCTTTTACACTTTCAAATATAAAATTCAGTGGCAATCACATTTATAATGGCAATCACCACTATCCTTTGCAAAAATTTTTCTAGCGCAACAAATGGAAACTCTGCACCCATTAAACATTAATTACCTATTCCCACTCCCTTCAACTCTAGTAATCTATAATCTCTTTTATGTTTCTTTATTTTTAAGGAAGTTTTAGATTAAATAAATGTTACATTGAAAATATAAAGGATTCCCATATATCCCACTTCACTCCCATATTTCTCCTACTTAAGCATCATTCATTATTTTGGTACATTTGTTATAAGTGATGATCACATACTGAAGCATTTCTATTATACTAACAATGGTCTATAGTTTACATTATGATTTACAGTTTATACCACAAAATTTCATAGGTTTTTACAAAATGTATAATGGCTTGTATCTGTCATTGCAATATCATGCAGAGCAATTACAATGTTACAAAAATACCCCATGTTATACATATTCTTCGTCTCCCTCTCCTCAGAACCTCTGTTGACCTATGTTACAAGTCCTTCCATCACACGAAAAATAATATCTACTTTAGTCCATAGTTTCATTCTCCCTTTATTTGTTCAATCCTTTATCTTGAGGATTTGGGATTGTGATGGTCACTCTGCTTCCAATTGAGAGAAGATTTAGATACCATGGGTATGATGCATGAAATTTTCAGTTTCAGTTTTAGATAAACTATGTGTTTTTTTGGAATGGGCATTGTCCATCACCATCCTTTTGTTAGTTATCCTAGATAAGTTCAATGAACTGGAGAGTAGAAGTTGGCTGCAACTCTGCTGAGAGTCAGGACTCAGCAGGCATATGAACAGGGAAAAGATTTAAGTCTCTGGGACATGTATTTAACTGGTATAGTGTTATTTATTAGTTCAAATAAAAAGGCCAGAAGAACCATGTGTAGAAAAACATAATTGAGTCTAACTCTGAAATATTGGGGAGATATATTTTCATATATTCCAACATAAGGCCCACCAATGTTGTATCAATTTTCTGGGGTTGTCTGCTCTGCATATGGCATCTAGATGTCTCTAGAGCACTCAGGAGCTCCCCTGCTTGAGGCACTCTTTACTGTGACAGTCAGTAAGATCCTTCTGAAACATGCATAAGCATAACCTCTAGAATGACCCCCCAAGTCACTTTGAAATCTCTTGGCTATAAATACTCATTTGTATTCAATATTTCCCCATTCTAGCCTAGGTCTTCTCCTAAATGCATCACTAGTTAGCTCATGGTAATAATCACTTGGTGCCTGAGAGGTTTATCCCTAGGAGTCATTTCCCATGTCAAGGGATGGGAAATGCAGTGAGTTTGTATTCTGAGTTTGGCTTACAGAGAGGCCACATTTGAGCAACAATGAGGCTCTCAGGAGGTAACTCTTAGACAATATAAATATCTAGACTAAGTTTCAATTTTATGAGAACAAGGTTCATAAGTACATGCATCAATATCAAAGGCCTGGCATATTGGTCTGTCCTCCTTTGCTAGGCAATTTCCATGTAGTCTAGAGATTCTTGCAACTTTATTAGAGAATGTTGTAGGACTCCCAAAGTTAAGACTTCAATATTCCATCAGTTATTCTGTGGGTCTCCACTCACCAAGACAAAATCCCATTACTATGTGAACACATTCATATTCCATAGAGGCATGTCCCAGATGCAACCCTCCTTACACAAACCCCCACCACCGACACCCCACTACATTAACCCTCCTTTGCCACAGATGTAACACTCTACAATCCAATATCTCCTGAAAAGCAAAGCCAAAAATAATAATAAAATAAAACAATTAAAAATAAAAGTAAAAAATAATGGCATTCTTCCTTTTGCCATAAGATCTGTTATCTTTTATGTATATTGATAATTTCTTCCTTATGCTCCTACCATGTCCAATTTTTTTCACTATGTTTTCCAAGAAGCTTTAGGTTACAGAAAAGTCACATAGAAAATATAGGGGAATCCCATGTACCCTCCTTCACCCTTGCCTAATAATGTCTTACATGAGTATGGTACATTTGATATAACTGAACAAATACTGAAGCATTGCTACTAACTATGGTCAATAGTTTACATGATGGTTTACATTTTGCACTGTAAAACTTTTATAGGTTCTGACCAATTGTATAATGGCATTTATCCATGAATTCAAGATCATGCAGAACAATTTCAATACCACCAAAATTCCCTACGTATAGCTAGAGCAATTTGACAAGACAAAGAACTAAAAGGGCATACAAATAGGAAAAGAAGGTGCAAAATTGCAGTATTCACTGATGACATGATCTAATATCAAGAAAATCCTTTAAAAACCCACAATAAAGCTAGTAGAATAAATAGACTAGTTTGGCAAATTGTCAGGAAACAAGGTTAATAGGCAAAAATCAATAGTGTTTTTATATATTACTAATGTGCAGTCTGAGGAAGAATTCAGAAAAAAATTCCATTTATAATAGCGAGTAAAACAATCAATTATTTAAGAATTAACTTAACCAAGGATATAAAGGACCTGTATTCAGAAAACTACAAAACATTGCTTAACAAAAACTGAACACTTAAAAGTAAAGGCATTCTGTGTTCATGGATTGGAAGACTAAATATTTTTAAGATGTCTAATCTACCAAAACTGATTACAAATTCAATATAATCCCAATAAACATCCCAACAGCCATTTTTGCAGAAATCAAAAAGCCAATCATCAAATTTATTTGGAAAGGTAAGGGGCTCCAAATAGCCAAAAATATCTTTAAAAATAAGATCAAAGTTGGAGGACACACACTTTCTGACTTTAAGGCATATTACTTAGCTACAGTGGTTAAAAACAGCATGGTACTGGTATCAGGGCAAATAGATTGACCAATGGAAGCAAATCAAGAACTCAGAAATTGATCCTCACATATACAGTCAAGAAATTTTTGACAAGGCTGTTAAGCCCACCCAGCCGGGCCAGAAAAATCTATTCAACAAATGGTGCAGGGAGAACTGGATAGCCATATCCAAAAGAAAGAAAGAAGACCCTATTTCACAACTTACACAAAAATTAACTCAAAATGGATCAAGGACTGAAATATAAAACAGCAAACATAAAACTCTTCAAAGAAAATGTAGGAAAACATCTTCAAGATCTAGTGGTAGTTGGTAGTTTCTTAAATCTTATGCCCAAAGTACAAGCAACCAAAGAAAAAATAGGTAAATGGGACCTCCTCAAAATTAAACACTTTTGTACCTCAAAGGACTTTGTCAAAAGGGTGAAAAGGCAGCCAACTCTATGGGAGAAAATATTTGGAAATCACATATCTGATAAGGGTTTGAGATCTATGATATATAAGTAGATCATACAACTCAACAACAAAGAGACAAAGTAATGGATTAAAAAATGGGCAAAAGACTTGAAAATACAACTGTCCAAAGAAGAAATACAAAAGGTGAAGAAATACATGAAACAATGTTCAACAGCACTAGCAATTAGAGAAATGAAAATCAAAACTATAATGAAATATCCTTTTACACCAATCAGACTAGCTGCTATTAAAAAGTAGGAAAAATGTAAATGTTTGAGACCATGTGGAGAGATAAGAACGCTTATTCACAGTTGGTGGGAACATGAAATGGTACAGCCACTGTGGAGGACTGTTTGGCAGTTCCCATGGAAGTTGAATATTGACTTGCCATGTGACCTGGCAATACCATTGCTAGGTATATACCCAAAGAACTGAGAGCAGTGACATGAATAGACATCTGTGCACCAATGTTTATAGCAACATTATTCATGGTAACCAAAAGTTGGAAACAACCCAGGTGTCCATCAACTGAAGAATGGAT
This sequence comes from Cabassous unicinctus, assembly GCA_029593785.1. Taxonomy (NCBI): domain Eukaryota; kingdom Metazoa; phylum Chordata; class Mammalia; order Cingulata; family Chlamyphoridae; genus Cabassous; species Cabassous unicinctus. Next base: position 31,251 of record JAQZBX010022419.1, read on the forward strand.
AAAAAAATTTTGGAGTATACACATGATGGAATATTATGCAGTGATAAAGAGAAATTAATTTGTGAAACATATGACAACATGAATGAACCTGAGGACAGTATGTTGATTGAAGCAAGCCATACACAAGAGAAGTAAATATATTATGTGAAATATAAATATATGATGTGAAAAGTGAATATGGGTAGAATTGCATATATAAGACTGTTTTTCTTTGAAGCTGAACAAATGTAAGTTAATGCTACAAAATATTAATACCAGACAAAAAATCCCATTATACTAAGTGAAGGACACCAGCCACAGAGTGCTACATATTGTATGATTCCATTTATA
>JAQZBX010022420.1:0-30348 GCA_029593785.1 Cabassous unicinctus
AGAACACAATTTCATAGCAATATTATAAAAGTTCTTCACTTGATACCAAAACCTGAATCTGCAGATTTAAAGTTTACCTTATGTTTGGTAAAAAATGAGACATAATTTAGTGAAAAGTAATAGATTTTTAATATGAAGACATAATTTTAAGGACATAAAAAGAGAGCAAAATTGATCTGAAAAGTTGGTTAATTCCCTATTGTGGCATTCAATTCTGAAAAAACACTGGAGCAAATAAAAAGTTTGCATTATTTTTCACTTGAATATTATTTCTTGAGTATATTAACTACTATTAGAATAATTAAAGGAAAAGTAAAATGGGTTTGGAACAAACTATACCAGTTGAGTTTATTATAGAGTTATGAAAACTAGAAGTTTAAATGTGCTAGATTTTTTTTTTTAAGTGAGGTGTTGGTATTACATAACAGTTAATAATCAAGAACAAAGGTTTAAATAAACAAAATACAATTTTACATAATAGACAAATTAAATCATATAAAAATGCTTCCAAGTGATCAGATTTAAAGCTCACACAAATCAAACAAAACATACAGTATATGAGAAAAGATTATATTGAATACGACAACAAAGTAGATAAATATAAATGTATTTAGTGAGGTAATGTTTCAATATATATCAATATGTTTGCATCTTTTAATCCACCCACAATGTATCGTATAAGTAAATTCAGGATTTGTGCACATTATATGTATTCTTATGTTCTTTGCATGCATTATTTATGAAAATATATTGAAAACAATAGAAATAACTTAAATGTTCAACAGTAGAAGACTGGTTAAATAAACAAAGATTTAAAAATAGGGAAACTTTTAGTATTGAAAACTAATAATGGCCATATATAAATGCATTACATGTATATATATATATGTTATATAAAAATTATATGTATCTGTGCATCCTATCAGTCTGAAATTATGTGCAAGACATGGCAGATGGCAGTGATTATTTTTTGTTTTAAGATAAGAGCTTTATTTACATACCATAAAACTTAACCTTTGAAAGTGTGCAATCAATGGGTTCTAGTACATTTGGAGAGTTGTGAAACTGTGATCACTATCAAATTTTATAATATTTCCATTGCCCCAAAAAGAAGCTCCATGCCCATTAGCAGCCACTAACTACTCCCCCATCCTCCCAGGCCTGGAAAACACTAATTTACTTTCTGTCTCCATGGATTTTTCTATTGTGGACATTTAGTATAAATGGGATAAAACAATATGTGACCTTTTATCACTAAGCATACTATCTGGCTTTTATAACTGATCATGTTTTCTAGGTTCATTCATGTTGTTGTCTGTTTCAATACTTTGGTGTAGAGAAAATGGGGCTAATGACAGGATTTTTTATTCATTTGGAACTTTTCTGAAATGATTACTTAAAATAAATATGTGTATAATTTTTTAAACAAATGATATAGATACAGGATTAATTACAATTTTCATTCTTTGTTTTCCAATATATATATATGTATCTCCATAGATGAACTTAAAATATTATTTAAAATTACCAAAAAAAACACTATGCAACTAAACATTATATTTCTAGGTACCAAGGAAGCATACATTCTTAAAGCCATATTCAATGTCCTATGAAAATTGGTATATCATGAAAACCAGTTTCATTAAATATCAAATCAATTTTAATGATAAAGAATTGATTAATATATTTCACCACTAATTAAAATAATAACTTAGCAATGCATTTACGTGTAATCAAAATGTGAATGAGATTTAAAAGTGAAAATGGCACATATTTCCAATAAAATCAGATAAAAGAAAGTTATATTTGTTATTCAATATTATTGTTTTCGTTAGTAAAGTGAAATATATGAAATAAATATAATATTTGAAAATTGAAAGAAAGGCAAAACTTTTTCTTATATGATTATGATTGCATACCTGGGAAACTAAAAGTAATCTATTGAAGCAGTAACATAATTCAATAATTGACTATTACAAAAAATACACATATAAAATATATAATTATGCCACAAATATTTCTAGATTATAGTGGAAGATTGAATTCAAATTAGATTATTAAATAAATAGTTAAATCCTTTGGAAAAAAAACTAAGAAGAACTTATGTTTCCATTGCTTCTATAGAAAAAATATTCCTGAGTGATTTTAGGCAATGGTTGGGTATTTGAAACAATTAGGGTATTAATTAAATCTTGGTTTCAGATAAAATAACCCAAAATATAGTGAAGGAAGGACAAACATACTAAACAAGACCCCAAAGCCAGAAGCCCTGAAAGAAAAGAATCATATCTGACTAGATTTAATAAAATCTTGTGGGCTAAATATTACCACAAATAAATTAAAACATGGCCTTTCAATCTATAATAAGCATGATATGCATATAGTGTAAATTCTTGATACTTAAGAGCATAAAGAAAATCATAAATTAAATAAAAATAATTAAAAGTTATAAAAGGACATGCCACATAAAACTTAAGACAAATGGCCCATAATTTTTAAAAACTTTCTTAGCCTTTCTCACAATTAGATATGTGCACAGGAAAGCCATGATGAATTATATATTTCTAATCATAGTGCTAAGGAACACTGGCCCAAAGTACAAATCTAGAATAAATTGTTCCATTTGAAATATCCTTGCAGCTCTGGAAATAAATGAGGTTATTCCTTTGATGGTTCTTTCCTTCTAAGGACACACATGGTGAGTAATTTTGCTCTATCCTCATAGTACTTATTTACCAAATTCCAGAAGGATCACTTTAAAATAAGTAGGATTCATGCCTATTGTCACACACATTCCTTTTTACAGGTGAATGATATTTCATTGTATGTATAATTCACATTTTATTTATCTATTCATTGGTAAATGAAGTCTTGTTTGCTAACTGATTTGAAAAATTTAGAATAGGCAAACTCATAATTTCAAAATCTAGAATATATTTTTCCAGGGAGAGAGCGGGTATAGAGTATGGGAAGTTGAGGCTTAAAATGTATATAGTTCCATGTGGCATGATGAAAATGTCTTGGTAATGGATGGTAGTGATGGTAGCACAATATTAAGAACATAACAGGACTGAAATATATATCTGAGTGTGATTAAAAGGAGGAATGTTAAGTTATATATAAGGTAACAGAATACAAATTTCAAAAGAAAACTCCATGAAACCGTATTATACAAACAGTGAGCTCTGAGTTAAGCCATGAACTGTAGTTAATCATACAATTATAAAAATGGGCTATCATTAATTGTAACAAGTGTTCCACAACAATGCAAGGTGGTAATAGTAGGATGGCATATTGGAATACTGTATTTTTGTCCATGCTTGTTCTGTAAACCCACAACTTCTATAATAAAAATAAATTAGGATGCTGTATTAGTCAGGGTTCTCTGGGAATCAGAACAGACAGAAGATATCTGTAAATATTATGAGATTTTATAAGATTGTCTCACATGAATGTGGGGATGCACAAGTCCAGATTCCACAGGGCAGGCTGCAAGCCAGTAACTCTGATGAAGGCCCTTGCTGAATTCCCCAGGAGGAGCTGTCTATGCAGTAGAGATGAAAATTCTCATTCTCATTCTTCTGACTGCTGAAATATCACTGCTCCTTTTAAGGCTTTCAACTGATCAGATGAGATGTCTCTCATTGCCGAAGGCAATACCCTCAGTTGATTGTAGATGTAATCAGCCACAGATGCAAAGTAATTTAAGTCCACAAAATGTCCTCACAGTAACAATTAGGCCAGTCTTTCTTGACCAAACTACCAGGCACCATTACCTGGCCAAGTTGACACATGTGTCTAACTATCACAGGAAGTATAGGCCAACATTCCTTGGCTCCTAGTCTACTCTGACTGCAGCAAGATTGCTTATATGATCATGTACGCAGGTGAATGAATCTGGCTAAGATAACACAGTCCTTGTTCTTTGCATATTTTACCACTTATTTGCTTTGCAACCCTAGCCAGATATCTTCAATTCTGTAAGCATTTGTTTTCTCAACATTAAAGTGGGAAAAATTGGTCGGCTGTGAATTTCAGAAGAGATAATATGAGTAAGGGGGACAGAATAAGAGTGTAGTGGACATTAGCTGTTAATTTTTCCCCTGGAAACTCATGAGAAGAGATAGAGAGGAGGAACCTCACAAAGATGCCTTTTTGACAGTTGCTGTACTTTTTAAATCCAATCCAGTAGATAAGTGAAGAAGCATTGGGATTTGAGTTCTGCCAAATAAGGAAAAGCACCATGCTGTAGAGGAAGGTCAAAGGGTCACCTCTGTAATAATTTTTTTATTATGATAACCGGGATACAGCTGATTATGCCTGAGTCCAAGATGTCATCAAAGACATTCTAGCATGGTGAACAAAATTCTGGGGAGAGAGAGGTGTCCTGGGTTCAAATCCATGTGTTCAGAGTGTGACCTGGGCTAATCCCTTAATTTCTCCACAGGTAAAATCCCTCTCCATTATGAGAACATAATAGGGGTTGTTATGATCATTTATGTAAACTATATTAAACAGTGCCTGGAAATATCTCAAAATGTGACATTTGTGAGTGCTGAGATCTGTCACTTTCTCAAAAATGTATTTCAAATGTTTTGAATTATTCCTGCCTTTGATCATCCGACCAAAATATATGCTTTCTCAGGTCTTCTTATTCTGAAGAAAATAAACACCTGTTTTATTTGGAAGGATTAGACTGGAGAAGTAGATGTGTTAGATAAATATTAACATATCCTTCTTTTAAGCCTCTTTACTGCATGTGGTCCATGGGCCTAGCCCTTTGATTTTTCAAACCAGAGGACATCAACAATACACAGGCAAAATTATTGGTATGATGAGTCATACCAAAATGTATGAAATATAAGAAACCCCCATTGTGAATTGGATTTATGTTAATGAATTTATATAAATCCATATAATAAACTTTTCTTAATACAGTGGACTGGTCAAAGATAAACATGTGTTTAATTATTATTTTCACAAACATAGATTGTGATCTTCCTGTCAGTAGCAGCTCCAAGGAAGGGAAGAGAGGAAAGCATGGCTTCATTTCAAGTCAGGCATCAAAGCCAGGGTTCATCATCCCACTTGATATCTGCAGGTGTTTCACAGAAGAAAGAATGATTTTTATTTCCTATAAAACAAATCTTACATCCACTCAGTCATGTGAGAAATTTCTTAAGACCAGTCATAATATTTAAATTTTGTTTAATAATTAAAAATAAAGACCTACATAATGTTTACATGGAGAAGCAAAACATGTTCTTCATCACCTCCAAGGTAAGAACACTCTCTTGCAGGCTTTGAGAACACTTTTTCAAAGCATATTTAGCAGCAGAGTTTTCTGTAATGCTGGCGTGCAGTGCATGGGCAAGCCTGGACAAGATGAACCATGGTGAGAAAAGGGAAGAAGTAGGAGCCTGGCACAAACAAGCACATTCTACTCTCTCCCAGTTTGGAATCAAAGATTGGAAAATTTATAACAATACCTATATAACTAAAATTTTATTCTAAATTATATTTCATTTTATTCATTCAACAACACATTCAAAATCTTTTTATGCATTGTCTTTATCTTTTTTATTTTGTGCCTTCTATTTCTCTTTAATGCCTACTGTGACCACTCATTCCAGGATGACATTTTATAATTAATAGCTGAATTATAATAGCATATATTATAATAATATTGTTTTAGTTTCCCAGACTGCTCCAGCAAATAGCATGAAGTAGGTTGGGCTTAAACAAAATGGTTAGACTCAAGGAAACTTATCCAAATGAAATCATCATCAAGGTGATGCTTTCTTCCTTATGACCAGTGGCCAGCAATACATGGCTTCTCTGCCACGTGATTAGGCACATGGCAGCATCTGCTGGTCTCTACCTTTTCTTCCAGATTAAGTTGCTTTCTGATTCTTTCTCCTATGGCTTTCACTCTCTGTGTATTCATTCCATTTATATAGGACTCCAGTAATAGGCTTAATACGCATCCTGATTGATGTGGGTCACACCCTAAGTGAAGTAATGTCAAAAAAGTCCCTACTTAAAATGGGTTTACACCCACAGGAATGGATTAACTTTAAGAACATGTTGTCTGGGGTACATACAGCTTCAAACTGCCATACTCCATCCTCAGGACCCCAAAAAGACAGGTTCTTTCCATATGCAAAATACATTAATTCCACCACAATATCCCAAAAGTATTAAGTCATTTCAGAAAAAAAAAATGCTTAGTAGAAAGTTTCATCAAAATCAGTCATGGGTATGGGCAGAATTCATGTCTGTCTGTGGATCTGTGAAGTCTATAGATCAAGTTACCTGTTTCCAATTTAGAAAGGAGTGACAGGCATAGGATAAACATTTTCATTCCCATAGGGAGAAATTAGAAAGAAAATAGTACTTGCAGGTCCCAAACTATTCAGAAACCCTACACAGAAAACTACACTATATTTCAAGGTCTGAGAATCATCCATGGAATGATGTTTTGTCCTTCAAGCCTGACGAAGTAGCAGCCCCACCCCTTCCAAATGTTTGCACAGTGGCCATGCTTTGCCCTAACACTGGGGTGAAGGTTCCACACTCTTCAAGAATTGGGGTGGCAGCTAGAATCTAAGTTCCACTCTAATCAAACGTGGGGTTAGGGGTCACACTCCACAATTCCACAAGCATCTAAAAAGTCTGAAGAGGTAACACTTCCTGAACATCTTGCAATAGTGTGCTACATTTGTTTTAATTGATGAATAAATCTTGAAGCAATGATACTAACCGAGGTCTATAGTTTACAGTGTGGTTTACACTTAATTCCAATTCCCTAAAAATGTCCTTTGTTTCACCAATTATTCCTTCCCCCTCCCCTCAGAATGTCAATGTTAGATGTTCTTTTGTTACCATAATATTAAAAAGTTACTATTTCTATGGTTACTTTCCCCCTTTATGTTTGTTCATTCCTCAGCCTTGAGGATTTGGGGATGGTGAAGCCTGCTGTAAACTCAGAATGAGAGGTCTTAAATCTTATGGGGCAGATGGAAGGAATTATTTTGCTTGCAGTTGTAGATATTATCTGTTTTTTCGGGGTATGGCGTTGCACATCATCAGCATTTTGTTCATTGATCTGGGTGAGTTCGTGAATTGGAGAGTAGGTGTTGGCCACAATTCTTCTGAGATTCAGGGCCCAAACAGCATATGAACAGGCTGTAGATTAAGTCTTTGAGACATACTTAATGGGTATAGTGCTGATTATAGGCTAAATAAAAGGTGTAGAAGAATCATGTGTAGGGAAAGTATAATTGAGCCTAACATTTTTATATTGTGGAAATAAGCTGTCATATATTTCAAAGTAAGGCCAACCAATGGGGTGCTGATTTCAAGGGGTTGTGTGCCTTGCATTTGCCTATAGTTTCCAGATGGCTCTAGAGCTCTCAGGAGCACCCCAATTTTAAGGTTTTGTTTGCAGTGGCATTTAGTGAGATCTGCCTGAGATATTATCAGTGTAACCTCTGGAATGACACCTCCTCCCAACTCATTGTGAAATCTCTTAGCCATAAAAACGCTTTTGTATTTAACATTTCCCCCTATTGGCCTAGGTCATTTTTCAAATGCATTGCTAGTTGATGTTGGTATTAATCCCTTGGTTCCAGGGATGCTCATTCCCGCTTGTCATGTCCCATGCCTGGGGGGAAGGTAATGTGTTTATTTGCTCTCTTTGGCATAGAGAGTAGCCACGTTTGAGTAATAAGGAGGTTTTTAGGAAGTATATCTTAGGCAATAGTTATTAGGCTGTTTCCATTTTATAAGAATAAGATTCATAGATACATGCATTAATAATAAGGGCTTCGTTTTTTGGTCTCTTTTCATTTATTAGGTACTGCTTATGTACTTGAGAGATTCTTGCACCTCTTTTTGAGAATGTAGCTGGATGGGAGTTTAGCATTTTGTTGTTTATTGTATGGGAATCCATGCACTGAGATAACACTCTATGACAAGATGAACACATTCATATTTCATAGAAGCATACCCAAGGTTCACCCTTTCCCACACATCCCACAACCACTGACATCCTCTATCAGTGACCTTTCCCTGCAGATTTGATAAAAGAACATTCCCACAGTTGTGTTTTGACCACAGAACTCCACCTCCCCAGAGTTCACCTGTTCTTTCTCCAGCCGTTTTCCCAGTTTCATGGATAGCCAAACCCACCCCACAGCACTGCTCACCCTCAAACTCCAGCATAGTTGACCCCACTCACATCACTGTGACACCATCACTCCAAGCACTGCCAAACTAACAACATCAACCTTATCACATGTTCTGCCCAGATTGAACATTGGCTGACCCCTCTCTAATCCCTTTCTGTGCCCTGGTAACCTAACTTCCAGACTCTATTTCTGTGAGTCTGCTCAATATCCTTAGGTCATAGCAGTGAGATCATGAAATACTTGTCTTTTAATGACTGGCTTACTTCACTAAATATAAGATTTTCCAGATTCATCCATGTTGTCACATGTGTCAATACTTCATTCTTTCTTACAAATGAGTAATATTCATTGTATGTATACAAAACAATTTGTTTATCCATTCATCCTTTGATGGACACTTAGGTTGCTTACCACTCTTGTGAATAGTGAATAATGCCACTATGAACACTGGTGTGCATATATCTGTTCATGTCCCTTCTTCCTTTTAAATATTTTGGGTATATATCAAGTAGTGGGATTGCTAAATGAGGTGTCAATTTTATAATTAGCTGTCTTACACAATGTCTGCATCATTCTACATTCCCAGCAGCAGTGGATGAATGTGCCATTCCTCCACACCCTCTCCAAAACCTGTAGTTTTCTTTTCTAAACAGCAGACCATCTAATAGGTGTAAGATATATCATTGTAGCTTTGATTTGCATTTCCGCAAAAGCTAGTGATATTGCACACCTTTTCATGTGATTTTAGCCATTTGTACTTATTCCAGTGAAAAGTGTAAATTCAAATCTCTTCCCCATTTTTAAATGGGTTGTTTGCCTTTTTATTTTCAAGATATAAGATGTCTTTATATAAGCTCGATATTAGACCAATATCAGATAAGTGGTTACCAAACATTTTCTCACACTGAATAAGCTGCCTTTGTACTTTCTTGACAAATTCTTTTGAAGAACAAAAGTTTTTAATTTTTAGGTGTTTGCATTTGTCTCTTTTTTTGCTGTTCCCCATGATTTGGGTATAAAGTTTATGAAACCAGTTCCTACAACAAAATCTCATAGATGCTTCTGTACATTATATTCTAGGTTTATGTTCCTGGCTTCTATAGTTAGGTCTTTGGTCCATCTTGAGTTAATTTTTGAATATTGCATGAGATTATGATCCTCTCTCATTATTTTGGATGTGGATATCCAGTTCTTACAACACTATTTGTTGAAGAGAATATTCTGACCCTGTTGAGTGACTTAGAAGCCTTGTCGAATATCAGTTGGCTATATATGTGTGGGTCTATATCAGAACTCTCAATTCAGTTCTATTAGTCAGTATGTGTATCCTTGGACCATGACCATGCAATTTTGACCACTGTAGCTTTGTAGTATGCATTAAAGTCAGATAGCATAATTCCTCAAATTTTGTTTTTCTTTTTCTGTATGTTTTTGGCTATTTAGGGCATCTTGTACTTCCAAATAAATTTAATGATTGGCTTTTCCAATTTAGTAAAAATAGTGTTGTAATTTTTATTGAGATTGTGTTAAAACTGTAAATATATTTGTGTAGGACAGACATCTTAAGGATATTTCATCTTCCAATCCATGAACATGGAATTTTCTTTCATTTATTTAGGTCTTCTTTGACTTCCTTTAACAATTTTGGGTAGTTTTCTGTGTTCAAGTCCTTTGTATCATAAGTTTATTCTTAGATATTTGGAGTTTTAGTCCCTATTTTTAATAGTATTTTTCCTAGATTTCCTTCTCAAATTGCTCATTATTAGTGTACTGAAATGCTATTGATTTTTGCGTATTGATCGTGAACGTTACTGAACTCAGTTATCAACTCCAGAAGCTTTGTTGTAGATTTTCCAGGACTTTCTCTGTATAGGATCTTGTCATCTGTGAACAGTGAAAATTTTACTTCTTTTTGTTTCTTTCCTTGCCTAAGTCCTGGAGGAAGTACTTCTAATATAATGATAAAAAGAGTTGTGAAAGTAGTCATCCTTTCTTGTTCCAAATCTTAGAAGAAAAACGTTTATCCTTTTACCTTCGAGTATGCTGTTAGCTTTAGATTTTTCATATATACTCTTTGTAATGTTAAGGAATTTTCTTTCTCTTCCTATTTTGAAGTATTTTTATCAAGAAAGGATGTTGCATCTTGTCAAATGTATTTTTCCGCATCAACACAGATGATCAGGTTATTTGTTTTCCTTTCTATCTGTTAATGTGTTGTATTACATTGATTGATTTTCTTATGTTGAACCATTTGAATTTCCTTTCCTTCAGCTTTTGCACCCATGGCTTGCTATCTATATCTATATAATCTATATCTATCTATACCTATATCTATATATCTATATCTACATCTACATCTACATCTACATCATCTATATCTATCTATATCTATATCATCTACATATCATCTATCTATATCTATATCTCTCATCTATATCTATATCATATATATCTATGTCTATCTAAATATACATATTCATTCCATTAGAAAGGGCTCCAGTAATAGGATTAAGACCCATTCTGAGTGAGGTGTGTCAAACGTTAACTGAAGTAGCCTCATGAAAAAGTTCTTGATTCATACACAAGGATGAATATGTTTTTCTGGGGTACGTTCATTTTCAAATCATCATGAATACCTTTTGCTATTTCTCTGCAGCAAAAATATTTCTTTCCAAGAATAATTTATTACTAAGAAATGCTGCCTCCATTATGACATCCACCTTTAGTTACTGAAGCCTCCTGTACTGTCAGTGTGGACAGGTGAAAGATAAAACACTGAGGCCATTTCTCATGCCCCTCAACTCTCCCAAACCTCTTACCCAGAACAGTTTTGACTTTGCTAAAGTGTTCGTCCTCTACATCTTTCAGGCTTCTGAGATTCTGCTTCCTTACCACTAGTTACCTGGCTTAAATGACATTGTCTTCCATTTTTCTCTTCCAAAATAATACCCATTATTCAAAGGTTAGGCATTTCTCTTGAAACATTTTCACATTATATCTACTTTGAATCCCACCACACTCATGTAACACTTATTGGCTGCTTTAATTTGTCCCAATAAATATCATCTTACATGAATAATATAATTTTAAATAAACAATAAATTATAGTAGGAAAATAATATATTCATTTCTTTGAATAACTAACATGCAAACGCAAGGTAGATATTTGGCAATAAAGGACTGGATTGTTAAAGAAAACTTTTTGGACTTCTACTTGCTGAGAATTAACTTTGATTGTTGGCATCTTCATATTAGGGTTTAGAGATAGAGTAGAAGAAAAAGGAAATAATATTGGGAAACACAGACTGAAGAGAAAAATAAGAAAAACAGCCAGTAAAGCAAAGGATGTTAGTGAATGATTACATGCAAACCAGGATATTCTAAAGCCTGGTTTTCAAACTCTAGATTAACTTAGAATTGCCTGAAGAAATGACCAGAACACATTTGACTAAGCATCACCCCAAGAGTTTCTGTTTCTGTAAGTCTGGGTTGGAATTTGAGAATCTGTGTTTCTAACAATTCTCAGGTAATGCCGATCCTGGTGACCTGTTAAGATACTTTGAGAATACAGGTATAGGGAATTGGGAGAATACATTATTAACAGAAAACCTTAATAAAGAAAAAGCAATCATTTGTTGTAAATCCCAAGAAGATTTCACAGAGAATTTTCACATATTCCTTGAATAATAGGTCATTAACAAACATGATTTTGTTTTTTGTTTATTTTTCTCTTTGGCTAATTCTATGGATTTATTGAAGCAATAGAATTGGAATGTAGAAGATATCAAACACCCTGTCAAAATGTATGCAGTATATGGTGGGAGAAATTAGAATGATGTCCAGATAGATGAATATTATATGAAAATTATTTTGGGGAAAATAATTTTGAAATTATTTCCCCAAATTAAATTGCATTGAAAAGCTAAATGCTACTTCCCCCCTAAAATCTGTGCTTGCCATCCCCTTCATTGCATTGCCTTTTTTATTGTTTTTTATGATATTCAATGATTTCAAGTAGAAATTCAATCATTCAGTATTTCTTCCATGGAGTGTACACAGTTGTAAAGAATCAGCAATAATTTTGCTGAATGTGTGCATCATTATATGAATGTTGTTATCCATACTGCAAGAGAAAGAGGAAAAAGAAAGGCTATTCTTAGATGTGGAGATTATATCACAAAAAAGACAAAAAGTTTAACTTGAAAATTAATAATATAGTTTAGGAAGAACTAAATGCTGCATTCATTTAGAAAACAGTTAATAGGAAAGAACTTTCAAATATTGGCAAATCCTGGTTCTACCTGTCATAGCTACATAATAGGATACTGTGTAGTCTGACACCACTTAAGTATATATAAAGTAAACTGGTTTTATTAAACAATGTTAATGTGCCTTTCCAATAGACAACATTGAACTGCAACTTTATGTAGGAGAGAGTCCCTCCAAGACAAGAGGAAAGGAATAGAAAAATAAGTGAGAAGAGAACAGATTAGTGGGGCTATATAGGGAACATTTACTATTTTCAGCATTGTAGATGATGGGGTAGCCCAATGAGAATGGTGACAATGGGGAAGACTAAGGATAGCTGGAAGAACACTAAGGGGAAATGGAAATCTGGGCAAGCATTTAAGAATATGAAAGTTTGGTACAACAGGTAGTTAAATAGTATATTAGCTAAAAACTAGTGATTTACTGTTTCAGCCCCTAATGTCATCAACAGCAATAATGGAGAATTCACAGAGGAGGTAAAAACTTCTAACGCATTTGAAATACATGTGAGTATTTTGCTGCACAATTCAAATATTTCAATTCTACTTTGAAGTGATTACTAAAGTTAGAATCACTTTTTGTCAAACAATATACTACCCAACAAGAAAATGCAAAGAATATATGGTAGGTTTCTGTTACTTTAGTAAACTGTTAAATGTATTTATCTGAGACATCTCAAGTCCTTTCATAATGTTTGTGTCTCAGTATCTGTGATTACTCTCTATGTCAGGTATTAAAGGATAAGTTTTTTAAAAATGTAAAATCATGGCTCATACCAATATAAAAAATTCATGAAGAATAATTCATTTAAATGGTTAACAATTAGAAACAGCAAGATATTACAACTTATTCAGATAGAAATAAAATCCCATGGACTTCCAGGAAGATAGCATCTAAGTATGTTAGGCAGGGTTCAACTATCTCATAAAAACAACAGAAGAAGGGCAAAAAGCTGTCTGAGGAAGCTTTTTTGGGGATCTGCTAATTAGAAGAGTCCTGCACATCAGAAGAGTGCTACACATCATCTAGAAGTAGAGGGGCAGAGAGACAAAGAGGTCAAAAGAAAACCATGAGTTACTCAGCCTTGTGATTGGGAAAGGCACATATACCTCATCCTCAAAGCAATTAGCCTTGGTAAAACCCCTGACTCACTGCAGTCAACTGAGTGGGAAAGAACATTCCCTGAGAGGAAAAAGCGTCTGGTGGAAAGTGGAGAGTGTATTATCTTCTGTGAATTTGGCCAGCTGAGCACCCTTTGAGTATCAGAAAAGACCCCAGTCAGCACTGAATTCACTCCCAGGAGAGGGCAGGAAGGATATCATCAGGCAGATTGTCATACCCAGTTGCCCTGGGAGAGAGAACTTGGTCAGTGAGGAGATAGGCAGAGCCAGGTGCATAACTAGCCTGGGAAAGAAGGAAGCCAGGAGAGAGCTAGGAAACAGAAGTCCAACTTGCCTTAGGGAAAGAGGGCAGGGAGAGCCAGAGAAGCTTACAGAAGATTACTTAACCTGTGGATTGGGTATTCTTGTGTAGGAACACCTGCCTCACATATATAAGATCCCTGGTTTGATTCCTTGCACCTCCTAAATGAAGGGATCCAGAGAGTGATCCACTGGGTTTTCAGGCACCCAGCTAAAGGGTTAAGACAGGGAATTTATAGATTGAAGTATTTTTTTCAGGTTTTTCAATCTGTTATTTGTATTTTTTGCCTTTTTAAAAAATTATTTATTTTATTCACTAAAACTGGGTACCTCACTTGTGGAAGTCAAGCTGCAGGGTGATTGAGTGATGAGTACTGGCAGCCTGTGACAGTTCTCAGGGGCACAAGAGATTGCATTAGACATACAATCACCTTTTGGTGGAGAAATTTTCCTCTGTTTGCCTTGTTACCAGCCAAAAATTATAGGAAGATAGGATGTTTTTCCCATACTGCTCATTTCAGTCTGAAGGCTGGATCATGGCCACTGGAAAATGCCAACTGTCACCTAGAAAAACTTGAGAGATTAGCCTCCTCTCTCTTTGCCTATGTATCCTGTGGTGACTTTCATTGCCTGATTATGTTACAGAGTTTCAAATTAGTAATTCTAACAGCTTTTTCCAATTTACTTGTTGTTTTGTAGGAGGGAATGACCTGCAGAAATACTGTTCTGCTATTTTGCATATAATTGCCATTCTTGTGACTTTAACTATACTCAATGTTGTTTGAAATATTAACGAATTAGTCAGCTCTCTCTTTTATTTTTGTCAAGTCTGAATGGCTTAATAAAGCCACTCAAAATGTAAACATGCTACATTCCAAAGTTTTTCATAATACTTGTGTCACTATTTTTACACATATATTTTAATCATCCTTTATCTGTTTGTGCATTCAAAGTAAAACACCTACCATTTCCTTACATTTCAAAAATTTTGTCAACTATTCAACATAGAGAATGAAGTCCATAAGCTTGAACTGATGTTCCAGAAATCTGACTCTGATCTGGATTACATTCAATACAGGTTGGAGTATGAAATCAAGACTTATCTTCTTGATTCAACAGGTTAGAAAAAACTCAAATTACTCTCTTAATGGAATTTTCAGAAATAAATTTTTGATAACAGATTTTGCATGCACAATTTAAATCACTTGCTGTTGAGCAGAAAGAGACTCAGAGCAGAATTTGTGCTAATTTTAATAAGACTTTGACGATGATATAATAACTACAAAAGCAAGCAGACCTGGAGCTGTCACAACTGACTGATATAGCAAAAAGTGCAGCAAAGCAATGAAAATATCATATACTAGACTCATGAAGATATGGACTTGCAAAAGGGAACTCTAATAGAGAAGAGATCAATTTCAGAGAGATTTATGAAGGTGTCTTGTTATCACTTGCTGACTAGATAAAAGGATGAAAAAAGAATAAATGGATTTAAAAAATATATTTCCACTTAGTTTTGTAATTTCAGGCAAGGAAGTCCTACTACTGTTTTGCATATTTCACAAAAATAGCATGGGAGCAAAGAGCCTGGGATGCCCTCTCCTTTAAATGAAAAACAATCTGAAGCACATAGCTGCCAGCCCTAACCTGTAAATTTATAGTTAAGAAGTAACAGGCCTAGTGCAAACTTTAATCTTCTCAAGGCTGTATAATCCCTTCCTGTGATAACATCACCAAACACCCCATTTGTGCGCCTCATATGACTTTTACAGAGCTCTGTTCTCATACCCTATAGAATGTCTTTGTCCTGAGAACCATTATATTCCACCTCCTTTTCCACTTCTCTGCAGGGTGCTAACTTCATACTTCAACCAGCTGCTATTGAGAGCTCTCCTGTCCATAAGTCCCAATAAAGCTCATATCTAACCATTTGTCCAGTGTGTTCTTTGGTCTTAGGGCTGCCCAAACTCATGCCCTTCAAAGTTGAGTTGAAACAATTGGCACGCCACAGCCAGGAGACCAAAGGACCACCAGCAGTGGTGGGCATGAGCTCCAGGAAGGGAGAATCCAAGGGGGGAATCCAGAGCTGTCTGATAATATCCATGCTGGAAGGAGTAGCTGCCCTCCAGGATCAGTGGGAACCAGACAAGTTGGGACCTTCAAAAAAATTTGGGTTTGTTCACTTGCATGACTGTTGTGGAATTCCTCATGAGTATGGGGATGCCCCAAAATATGATAGGAGTGGAGTGCATGTTTCAAGAACAAAAGATTATGAAATTTAGTAAAGACACCAGGCATGTGGCCACAGCATTGGGCTTGCCATTACTAGGGGCAGTATGGTTAGCTACAGCAGATCATCTCAAGGAAACAAAGAAATCCACCAGTTAGAAAGAAAAGTTTAAGCTAGAAAAGAATTTGCACTTTAATATCTGCTTAGTGACAATTCTCTCTGAGCAACTAAATGAATAAGAAATAGTGACTCAGATGTAGAAACTATAAAACAATCTTTAAATCATGTTAGAATGCTTGTTCAAAGAAAGGCTAAATCATAGATACAACATCCCACACAAGCAGAAGTGCTAAATAGGGCATTTGTTAGTTACACCGTGCTTGTAAGAAATTATTCTTCTAAAGAGTTAACTGATCACCGTCCAAAAAACCTCAAGATTCAAGAATGAACAATGGACTAAAGTAGACTTATTATTATTCTACTATAGACTTATTATTACTCTAACAATAGAAGAACTCTTATCATTGATGTAAAGTCAGTGACCACCAGAGATTCTGAGGGATGGGGGAGGGAAGAATAGGTGTAATATGGGAGCATTTTCAGGACATTGGATTTGTCCTGCATGACGTTGCAGTGGCAGATAAAGGCTATTGTATATTTTGTCATAACCTACAAAATTGTGATGGACTAAGTGTAAACTATAATGTAAACTGTAGTTCATGGTTAGTAGAAATGCTTCAATATTGGTTCATCAATTGTAACAAATGTACCACACTAATGAAGTATGTTATTAATGTGAGAAAGTGTGGGAGGGGGGAGGAAATGGGGCATATGGGAATCCCTTATATATATATTTTGTAACATTTATGTAATCTAAAGCTTCTTTAAAAAATAAAAAAAATAATTATTATTTTAAAGAAAGAGTTAACTGAGATAAGGACAACATTCTGGAAGCAACTCTGCAAACGTCCAGCTGCCTGAAGCCTGTGGGCTAGTGAGAGCTGAAAGAGTTAATTTAGCTGCTTTAGAAGAAAAACTTAGCAACATTAGTGTTCTCTGTTTTGTTTCCATGTTGATTCTAATTGGGCCTTGATAGCCACATTGATAAAATTAGGGCTATTAGAATTTTGTAACTTTTGAACTGGACAACTCTATGAAAGTAAGAGAAAAAAATATAGAAAATTGTTAGCAGCTTTTGTAAGACTACAATTAAAAATATCTTACAAAACTGATAATACTTGTGTAAACTGTGGAAGACTTTAAATGGGATGTTACTTTGACAATGTTTAAACTTTTAGTCACATTGTATTTTGATCAGAATTTTTATCAAGGTGTTAAAAAGAATCTTCAGTTTTGAATCAATAGCTTACTCCTGAACTTAGACCCATCAAATCTTAGTCAACTTTAGTAAGATGGGTCTATCTGCAAAGTTTTAAAAGATTAACATCAAATAGTGCAATGATGCAAAACTAAAATTTTGTTCTTTCTTTGTTAATGTGGAGAAGAAATTAGTCTTCCTTACTTGATAGAAGTCCAATCATAATGTTTGGTGGCATGGGATAATAGATTGTTAAACTTTGAATTGTATGATATTTGAGGGCCTGACAAAGCCATCTTCAAACCCTGAGCTTTTTACTACAATTAAATCTATAACCCTAAATCATTTTGTGCAACTAAACTTGTACTGAGAAATTGCATTGCTTCAACGATAGCTGATTTTTAACTATATAACAGTAAACTAATCATCCTTTGAAATACCAAAAAGTTGCAATTTACATATTACCACCCTAATATACTTATCTAATTAGTTTACTCCACGTGATGTTTAGGCTGATGTGTCAACTCAGCCAGGAAATTGTGCCCAGTTGTTTGGTCAAGCAAGCACAGGACTACTTGCAATGCAAGGATATTTATGGATTTTAGTCAACAGTGAGTTTTTTGCATAGAGGACTGATTACATCTACAATCAACCAAGGAGTTTGCCATCAGCAGTACATGATGTTTGATCATATCAGTTGAATGCCTTAAAAGGGAAGTGATTTCAGCATTCAGAGAGAATTTTCCAGCTTGTCTTTGGACAGCCACCATCTCCTGGGAGTTCATCAAGGACCTTCTTTGAACCTTCATCAGAGCCCCTGGATTGCAGCCTACCTGCAGGATCTGGACTTGTGCATCCCTATGATTACATGAAATAATTTTATAAAATCTCATACTATTTTCAGATATATCCTATTGATGCTGTTTTCCTAGATAACCCTGACTAATACACTCCATGAATCTATTCCTCATTGCCATTATAATTTAGTTGAATAGGTTAGAAGAGGTAAAATATCTCTGCCCTTTTTTTGTGTGTTTTTCCTTAATGGATATGAATTTTATACTTATTTGTTTTCCCTTGAGAAAGTTGTGGTTGTTTGCATTTATAATTACATATATGTACTTGTGTTCAATCAAGATTTATGCACACCTGTCACAGAGATTAGGTTTTAAATTTTTTAAGTACAAACAGAAATGGCCTTAACTCATCTGCAGTGAAGGTGTTATATAAAGAAGCTGTAAAGATTGTTCCATGTTTATTTGGAATGGGAATAACCTGCATGGAATTTACTAGCTCAAATAACCTCAAATATAAACATTTTGACATGCTGCATATTTATTTTCTTCTGAGGCAATACATGAAACAAAACCAATGTGTTTGTGGTTGAGTCTTTCTCCTGATGAAGGTAAAGTTTGCTTTCAAAAGAAGGCATTTATTTGACTAAAATGAAAGAAAAACATCTTTCCATCTCTGAAAATTATACTGAGAATTTGAACTCTCCTTCTGTGTTAGTCAGCCACAAGAGCACTGATGCAAAGTAACAGAAATCTGTTGGCTTTTATAAAAAGTATTTATTTGGGGTAGAAGCTTACCATTATAAGGCCTTAAGAGTCCAACTCAGGGTACCATTAGAGGTACTTTCTCACCCAAAGTCTGTTGCTACGTGTTGATGAAAGATGATTGGCGACATCTGTGAAGGTTCAGCCTTCCTCTTCCTTCTTAAGGCTCCATGGGTCCAACTTCTTCTGGTCTATGCTGTAGGCTGGCATAAGACTCATCTCTCTTCTGGGCTCAGCTACTCTGTTCTCTTCACAAGGTCAGCTGTGGACTATCAGGGCTCCAGTGTCCAAACTAAGTTCTCTCCTCTGCAGTGTCTTTTTCTGTGTATCTACTTCCATATGAGAGTCTATTTAAACAGCCCACCAAGGAAGCTGGGACTCAATACTGAGTCACACTTTAATGACATGTTGAATCAAAGTCCTAATCTTCACACAATTTAATACGATGTCTCAGCTGAATCTAATATAATAAAAGGGTTATAATGCCCAGAGGAGCAGACCAATTTATAAATATAATCTATATCTCTTTTTGGAATTCATAAATAATATCAAACTGCCACAAGTGCCCACACCAGTAAGATCTACCCACATTTGTTTGCATAACACATGATTATGAACATCATGTCTTTGTGGTGCCTTTCTGCTATCCAAACCTCAGCTGTAAGATAGGTTTACAAGAAATAGAAAGAGAAGAGAAGGTTGGAAGCCATCACCCATATAGATATATCTATAGTAAAGTGATAAAGTGTAGTTGTGTATTGAAGGGATAGCACAGGAGGGTAGTGATATTATTGGGTTGGGTGGTGCAGGATTGACAGGTAGGTAGACTGGGAAGGGTGGGTTAGAAGGTCCAGGATACTGGGGGGAGGTTTGGAAGAGTGATGGGCTGAACACTGGGGATTTGTGTGTATGAGGTTGAAAGTGAAGAGGTGGGAATATTCTTATGGTAATATGACAATGAAGGGTCACTGGTTTAGGGTGTTGGTTGCGGGGGGTGGCGTTCGGGACAGAGCGCACCTGGACCAGGCTTCTAGGGAGTGTGTGAGTGTGCATTCTGTCATAATGTGTTGTATCATTGGGTGGAGATCCACATAATGAGTGGGAAGGAGTTGGACTCCCATCTTTGGGAGGAACGATTTGTTCAGAAATAGGCAGGAGTCTCTCAAGAGCAAGGCAGGTTCCTAACAGCGGAGGACAAACCAGCATGTCAGGATCTCTTGTTGCATGTAACTATGAATCTTGTCATCCAACGAGTCAAACTCCTTCCTCCACAACCTTTCTGATTCCCCTAAATCTGCTCTAGCCTGCACAGCTTGTGAGACAGGGTGCCCCACTAGGGGCCTCAAGATTGAATTCAGAGGTCCATAATAATGGTTGGGAGTTGTATGTAGCATATTATCTTTCATCCCAGCTGTAAAAGCTTAGGTGTCAAGCCCCACGAATTTGGCAGCATAAATAATGTTTCATCCGCAGTCCCCATAAAACATCCTGTAACTCTTCCATAGATTGCCAATGGGGGGTGAGGTGGGGTATATCTCTTTCAGTAGGCCAGGCAGCTTTGCATCCAGCAACTAACCAAAACTAGCAACAATGCATATTTTGCCTCACTTGAGGTAATATATAGATGCTGGTGTAGAGAAGGCGGATGGTAATAGAGGCTAATATGCTCATCTTAACCCTATACAATACAACTCCTTCTGCTGCAGTGTCCTATAAACATATGTGGGGACCCAGGGCCCCCCAAATCCTCAGGATGTGAGTGACCTAGGCATAAGGTAAAGGCTAACAACCTTCTATAGAGAGGAGATGTTATCATAAACTATAATTTTCCTAAAGCAGTCAATGTCCTTGGTAAATATCCTTCTTAGGAACTTATTGAAAACATCACCACATCCCATGTATATATTTCATGTGACTATAGCAGGAACTCAGTTCTCATACCCTATGGTATGTCCTTGTTCTGAAACCCCTTATAAATCACTGCTCATTTTCTTATCTCTTTGAGAAGCACTATCTTCATTTTTGAACTCTCACCTTCAGACAGTCTTTCCTGTCTATATGTCCCAATAAAGCTAATGCCTTACTAAATGCCAGGTGTGTTCTTTGTTTTCCCACTCTCACCAATTCATGCTTTTCAGGAGTTGGGTTGAAACAATTGGTGAGGTACAGCCAGGAGACCGAAGAACCACCAGCAGTAGCAGACATAAGCTCTAGGAAAGGAGAATTCATGGGAGAAATCTCAGGTTGGCCTATAACATCCAAGTAGGGAAGGGTGGCTGCCCTCCAGGATGAGTATGGAATTCCAAGAGAATATGGGGATGCCAAAAAAACTCCAGCAGGTATGCTGCCTGTGCTACAGCATATAGAAGAGCAGCTGCACTTAAATAAGGAAAAGGAAGACTGACAGATAGTGGCAGCTATAATATGGCTCTTGTTAGGATACTTGTGAGTGGCTATTGAAGCAGAAGAAGCAGCAAAGATTTGCGTGCTGTTTAGAAGGAAAGTTAAAGTGAGAAATGGATAAGCACAGGTAAGGATGAAAGATTTCATAACCCATAGCCTGCTCTGAGTTGATGATCAGTGATATTTCAAAACTGTGTAAACTGGAAGATTTAATGGCATGTAATTTTGGCAATGTTTTAAGTTTTTTTCACATTTTAATTTGATCAGAATTTTTATCAAGGTGTTACAAATAACGTTCAGTTTTGAATCAATAGCTTACTCTTGAACTTTGAGTCTGTGTACTCCTGAAGAGTAAATCAGAATATACGTGTTAAATATCTGTCTCTATAAACTGCCAAATTAGTACTTAACTGCATTTATACTTCTCAAGTATACTTAATTGGTTGCTGTTTAGTAATAAAAGTGTTTCCAAGAATGAGCGTGCATATTACAGGGAACACTAATTCCAGAGGAGATCTTAAAAGCAGTAATATTCATAAATGCTAAATCATGAAGAGCTTGGACACAGCCATACTAAAGGAGTGAGAATTATGAGTAAACTTAGCGAGTTTTCTGTTTCTGTTAGTGCATCTTAAATCTTTTTGTGTTTGTCTGTTAATTCAGTGTATATTTTCATACCTCTGGATAGTAATATTAAATTTAAATTTCATGTTGAATGAAAATTCTTAAAAGAAGTCTATTCAAACGGCCAAAAATTAAATATATGCTTTTATTGGTAAATGAGTACTTCTTAAGCCCAAATTGGAGAAGACAAATAGAGTAAGAAGTCACATAAAATATGAATAAAGAAATTCTTTCAAGGAAAGGAACTAAAATATTTATCCTGATTTCTTCCATAATTTTTATATAGTCTATTCTACTAACACAGTCTTCTACTAAACTTGACTAAATTCCAGTGACTCATTAAAACTGATTTAGGAAACTAAAGGGATCAGCTTGGTGCAGGAAGATAAGGGAGATATGAAATTAGCTTAGAACTCTGTCTACTAGGCCCAGAAATTAAAATGAGAGGGACAGAGGGGATATTACAGAATATACATAATTTTGTATAGTTTGTCCTGTAACTCCCCAATTAAATATTAACAGCTTTTGAGATGACAGTAATAATCCAATGGCCAAATTTCAATAAGTAAAGAAAAAGTCATTGAAAGCTGTGGAAATATTTTTCTAATTATTATTAAATCAAATGAAATAGTTATAACATATTCCAGAACCTGGAAGTCAGTATGATTTAAAGGTTATTCACAATTTAAGAATTTTATTAAAGAAAAAGGAATTTTTAGCCTTCTGTGGTGGAAGGAGACAAAGAAGAACACTTCTTGCATAAACAATAATGGTTTCAATTTAGCTTAGGTGTAATCTCTTTAGGTTTATATGATATTAATAAAATAAATGAGCATTATATGTGTTAAAGCATTATGATGATGATTGTAAGTTTTTGGTTAATGAAGGTATTATAAGCCTCTTTTATAATTTGTTTTTGCCTAAATTGAAATGAATATATTTTTTCCTTCACAGAACAGAATAGGGTATATGATGTTTAAATGGATATAGAAAGAAGTAAAATGTTTGTGGAAGTGAATTCATACTCAACGCTGACTAAAATTTGATGAGATTGCTTAAGGGAATGTGTTTGCTCTAAGATATGGTGGCTGGTTTGCATAAAACCAAGGTGGAAATATGTAAGGCAAGGCTTGAATGAATATAGAAATTTGTTGAAGGTATTGTAGAAGGTAGCATTATGTAAGGGAATGTGTTTTTGTAAAAAGTAAAGAGCTAAAAATTATTAAGTTCATTTAATATGATATAAAGTGCATTGGAAGTATTTAGAAAGCATATAAAAACTAAGAGATAGCCTACAGTATTGTCAAAATCTCTTTTGCATTCAAACCAGGCCTCCAGCACCTTGCATGGTGTCTCTCATTGTTATTGCCTAGGTTTGTCACTGTGGCACCTAAAATAATAAAAGTATCTAACATATCTCTGGACAAGGCTCCTGAAGTAGATGGAAAGTATTTTGCAGTTTTGGATTCCTGCAGCAGCCAGTGATGACTTGATATGGCCAGATTTACACTGCCTCCAAATAGGCTCTGTTTCATACTGTCAGAAGGCACTATGCACCAGCTGGTGAAACACTGGAACTTCCATCCAAGGGTCAATGGTGCAGCAGCATGCTCACTGTGTGAAGGATATACTAAGTGGAGCAATAATTATCAGAATAATGTGGATAGAACATAAACAGACACAATCGGCAATATGGCCTGCTCCCATAGAGACATGTATGGTATTGCAAACCTGGAGCTTAGCTCTGTTAACTGCAGCTCAAACAAGAACTTGTGCATTGATTAGTGTATTGATTCGTATTAAGTGCTATACCTATACACCTGATGAACATAATGATATCTTTTCTACTCTAGATCATATGCAGAAAGACATTGCACATGTTAAAAGTCTTTATAAACAAATCATATTCTGATTAATGAACATGCCTTTAAGATAAAAGAATGGCTCTTTTAGATACTGTCTTTATTTTGCTTGCCATATGCTTGTCTTGTTGTTACTTATATTGCCTTTGTGAGTGTATGTCTAAGGCAGTGCCCCTCTTCATACCTCTCCTAGCTGTCCTAAGCATAACCACCACTGTGGGAACTGGGGGTGGCTGTCTCCTAGACAGCATTTGAAACTTACAAGATCAAACCCATCAGTTTTGGGACGATGTAGCTTCTGCAGGCAACTGTCCTTCTTCATTCCCATGGTCCAGTATATCATGGCTGACCCCCTTTTTTGGGCCACTTACCACTATTTTCATTACCCATTTTTTTAGGCCATGTATCTTCAAAATTCTAACTTAAGTTTATTTTTCCCAGAATCAACTTTCAGAACAAGGTCTTAGTCATGTGGGGAAAACATCTAGTTCCAACCATGGTGCTGGACCCACCTTCCCTCAACCTCAATAAAATAGCCTGAGAGTTTCACCCTCATCATGCCTGGTCCTCTGCCCCTAACTTGCATGAAGCAGCAACAGAAGAATGACCATCACCTTTCAGCTCCCCCTAAAGAATAAGGGTGTAAACTATCTGATGGGGGAGTTGAGACAGGTTAGCATAGGAACCAGGGTACACTGCTCATCAGAATAGAGGCAAAATAGGTGGGCCCTGATGTGTGTCTATATGGGCTGCTTGTATATTGTTAGATCAGCATTGATCTGCCCCTTATTGTTCCCCATAAACATCTTTCCTTTCTCCAATTATATGTTAGCCCCTAACTTTCTACAGTGGTCTTCAGCAGTAAACTATGCCCACCATCATACCCAATGTTGGATTTTTACATACTTACCATCCTTAGGTGCTATTGGTCTTCCTTGGACCATAACTCCTGCAAATTGAACAGCCTGGTACACCTTGCTGGCATGGCAGAAAACAACCCATTGATAAGTTTAGAACAAGACCGTCTCACTTAAGACTGAGATACAGATGTTGTTTTTCAATGAGACTTGTAATTATATTTTTCCTTTGTAAGGGAACAGGTAAATAAGCACAGGCCTTTATTAGGATATGTTTTATATAATGATTTAAGATGGTTAACACTTGAGTCTGTCACCACAGTTCACATTGTTTCTGTCTGCATGGAATAATAAGAAGGAATCTGTGATGTTGGGTGGTTAGCCCGAGTTGTGTAATTTACTATTTTAGCTTGATATAGAGTAAAGCACGCCCCCTGGAGGTTCTACCTATTGGCCTTTTTGTGCAGATGGAACTGCAATTGTCACTGTAAAACATATAACAGCTTTCGTCAATCATACTACTCAAACCCTTAATGACACCAAAGTAGCAGTTTCTTTACTAAACAAAGAAACTACCCAACTATGAAAGGTAGCTTTACAAAATAGGATGGCTTAAGATATTCTTACTGAATCACAAGGTGGGACCTGTGCCCTCATTAATGTCAATGTTGTGTATATATTACTTTTATTATTCTGTTGTCTTTTATACTGTTGCTGTGGAATATGAATGCAATGCTTGTACTAAAGTCAATGTAGGCTGCTATGTGGGGGTGCATTATGGGGACTCAGGGCTTCACCCAATCCTCAGCATGTAGCTGCCTGTGTGAACTAGGCATAAATTAAAGGTTAATAACCCTCCCCAGATGGGAGAGAAATTATAGATGTTATTGTAAGCTATACTCTTCCCAAAGCAGTAAACGTCCTTGGTAAACATCCTTCCTATGAGCATAGTGAAAAGGTCACAGCACCACATGTTACACCTCATGTGACCCTAGCAGGGAACTCTGTTCTCATACTCTATGAAATGTCCTTGTTCTGAAACCCCTTATATATAACCCCTCATTTTCTCATCTCTTTGCAGAGCATTATCTTCATTCTCTGAATTGCCACCTTCAGAGATTCTCTCTTCCATGTAAGTCCCAATAAAACTTATGCCTGCCTAAATGTCAGGTGTGTTTTTGGTCTTGTGGCCTCACCAACTCATGCCCTTCAGGAGTTGTGTTGTAACAACTATTGTTTTTTTAAACTAAAATTTTATTGAAGTATATCATTCATACATGAACATACATAAATAATAAATGTATAGTCAAATTTGTGAATTTACAAAACAAACATGCATATCATCACATAAGTCTCCCATACATGTCCACACCACCAACACTTTGCATTCTTGGAAGAGATTTGTTATAAACTATGAAAGAACATCAGCAATATATTAATACTAACTATAGCCCCTATCTTAGATTTGGTGTATTATCCCCCAACTCACTCAATTATTATACATTTATTATCAATCAAGAATAAACATTCTCATATTTGTCCTGTTAGCCACAGTACATCATACACCAGTGGATTCACTGTTTATATAGCCCCATGGTTTCTAAAATCTATTCAAAGTGTACATTCTGTGGCTCTCATTTTTATTACAAATTTGTGCTGTCTTCACATTAGTCAATTTTAGAATGTTTTCAATATTCCAACAGGAAAAATCCCAAACAACTTATTATTGTCCCTTGGTATTGAAAAATATCATCTTGCCATTGCTTCAAAATATTACAACATTACTGTTAACTATCATGCATAATTTTCATTTGTTGTAATTTTCCCATGTATCACTATATTCTTAGCACTTTGTAAAAGAAAATAATTCTTAAGTCTCCTCTACTGCTTTTGCGTGTGGTGTGTTGGAACACGGTTGCACTCAGAAGTGTTCTCTCAGTGATCCAAAGTAGCTAATCAAAAGCAGTGACCTGACTGCACACTCTCAGTTCTTGGACAATACAGTCTTCATATCCCACCCTGGTAAGCTGCACCTGGGGCTAAGGTTGTGTAACTCACTGCTGCCCGCCCCCGCAAAAGTAGGGGTGAGAGTAGCTACGACAGAGAGAGTCTAATACACGGGTATTTACTTCTATATACCAGCCTCTTCCTCCTGCTATTCCCTGCAAGCTTCACAGTATTATAGTAGGCTCTGAAGTTTTGAAATATTGATTCAGACAGTTATTACCTGTTTTAATATAAAAAATAATAACAATTAAGATAAAAATAAAATATGTGATTTAAAATTTGTAATTATATATTTTACATTTGTACATAGGGCTTCAAAGGATTATAGTCATATTGTGACAAAAATAAAGCATTATCCAAATTAATATACATTTCAATATCAGACTTGAATCATAGCTCCTTTATTCCCTCGGGATTCTGCCATGTTTCTCTGGAAAAATAAACCAACACATATTTTGACATTTGACCAAAAACCCACAATGAGATATAGAATGAATGATAGCTTCTTATAAGTAAGATTTGGCATGTGAAACCACCACATTTGATTTTGAAATATTATCCCTAGTGGTGGGTTTGAATAAGCAATTTAAAACAGAGAATGGATATTATAAATATTTTAGTTATTTGAATTGGTGGGTGAGATCCAAAAACAGTAGGGTTTGGGGGTAATTTTTTGTTTGTTGCTTTTGTATGTTTTGGGGACAATTTTTGGTTTGTTACTTTTGTATGTTTTGGTAAAGGTTGGTAATGAGTGGTAGTGATTTCCAAGTAAACATATTTCCTTACATCATATTAAAAATAGAATTCTACTTATGAATACCACTTAATAATGTGGTGACAACTGGATCTATAAATTTATGGATTCCAGTGGCTTACATAATAGGAAAGTGTGTTATTTTTGTCCAATGAGAATTCCTAATAAGGAGCTGTTCATTTATTTCTTTTTAAATATTTACCTGTAAAAATTGGAGGAAAAATGAATAAATGAAGAATATTTGTAGGTTATAATTGCTTTAGAAAGAAAACATGAAATATTTACTTTTTGATGAGCTTTCCTTCCAATAACATGCTCAAAGTTACGTTCATGGCCTTGTTTCTTAGACTGTATATGAAGGGATTCAAGGTTGGCGGTACCACAGTATAGAAAACAGATATTACAAGGTCAGAAATAGAAGGGGATGCTGAGGTTGGCTTTAGATAAGCAGTGAAGGCAGTGGAAAGAAATAATACAATGACAACCAGGTGTGGAAGTGGAGTAGGCTTTTGACTGGTCTTCTGTTGATGGAACCTTCTTGACAGTGGAGAAGATGTAGACATAGGAAATGATAATGGAAATAAAACAACAGAATTCAAAAACCTCAGTAAAGAGAATGGGCACAATTTCTCTCACTAAATTTTCTAAACAAGAAATAGCTAATAACTGGGGTATGTCACAGAAGAACTGATGGACCATGTTGGATCCACAGAAAGCTAAGGAGAAGGTACCATCTGTGTGCATCACAGCAGCCAGAACCCCACCAGCCAAGACATAGCTGCCACCTGCATGCATGTGCCCATGTTCATGATGACTTCATAGTGCAGAGGATGGCAGATGGCAGTGTAGAGGTCAAAGGACATAGCTGTGAGGAGGAACAGCTCTGCAGCTGCTGAAAAAAACACTAAAAAGACTTGGGTGACACAACCAAAGAAGGAGATAGAATTATTGTGGGTCAAGGAGTTGAAAATAGATTTGGGTACTGTAACTGAAATGAGGCAGAGATTCAGGAAAGATAAATTCTTCAGAAAGAAGTACATGGGAGTGGTGAAGGTGCTGGTCTAATGTTGTGATCATGATAATGAGGACATTCCCCATCAGGTCACAAAAGTAAGTAATTGAGAAGATTACTGATGGCAAAATATACATATTTTGAGTGGTCAGAAATTCCATGAGAATAAATTCAGTCACAACTGTCATATTTATCATTACTGCAGTCTTAATCTATAAAACATTGCAGAGAGGAATAAAACATAATCAATATCCAATCTTGAGTGCCTGCATATGGAAATCTCAAAAACAATTAATTAACCACAAAATTATTCCAGAGGATAATATCAGTTTATTGATAATCAATCATTTCCTTTTTCAATTTGATTTATTGTACCCATTTTGTTTCAGTTAATATAAACCTGTCATTATAATATTGTCCATATATATTCTATTAAAGTGGCTGAATGGCTGAACATTTTCTAATGCACTTAGCAATGCCTTTCCAACTCTCTTGATAAATCCAAATTCACAACTAACAAATGTTAAATTGTGTCCTAGCCTTGCAGTCCCTACATTCTTTCACATTACTAAGATAATCTCAGCTTCTATACAGCTTCCAAGAATTTAACAGAAAAAAAGATCTCATAATAATACTGAATTGTCACTAACCTTCCTTTAATATCACTAAATATTTAGCCTTATTGCTCTCTCAAGAACATCAAGTTTAGAGCTATTGTATTATTTGGAAATTTTAATGATTGATTTATCTAATGGCTGGCTTTTTTCTCCTTTACAAAACCCAAATTGTCATCATTTGTCATCTTATACATGAAGTTCCAGAGGACACATAACCTGGTTACTCTAGCTACCAGAGATCAATAATATATGTGCTAAGATTTTGACCTCCCTTTTCATCACATTATATACTTTCCTCTATTATTCCCCATTTGACATTTTCTCCACATTTAATAAAACCAATAATTGTATTTTCCATGTGAGATTTTCTCTTTCAGTATATTAATACTATTAAATGTCATGAAGCATGAACTTAGGTACTGTACATCTGAAATATTGACAGTATTTTATTACAGTTTTCATGTCTATCCCACTACCCATCCACATCCATGGGACAGTTTATCTTTCCAATAAGATTGATACAAATTATTTATTGGGGGAGAAGAGGAGACACAGGGAGCTAAATTCAGATGGTACTAGTCTGATGAAAAAGCATGGTCATTGATTCTGTTGGCAGATACAGGTAGATGTCTCTTATTTGTAAATATTTTTTTCTTTAATTTCATTTCAATTTTGTAAAATATTTGGGCATGCACTTTACATTTCTCATCCCACACTCTTCCCTTTAACTCCTTCTTTTAAATATTATACTCCTTGTCTCTTCATGATCGTGGGTTGTGGAAAGATCACAGAGTAAATGTTGGTTGTTGGATTTAGAAGAGAGGTGATATAAAATAATTCTAGAAAATAGAGTAAATTATTCAATATATTTTATCAAAAGGAAAAACAAGGATTAGGATGTATTATTATTAATCAGGTTAATATATATGACCAATTTTATAATGTTTATAAGAATAAAATTTGATTTGTTTTATCTCTACATCCCATTTCTTTTAAAACTAATATTGTAAATTCTTTATAACTCAAAATTATTCACATTTTTAAAAATAATATTCAAGGCAATAAATAGAAATATTTCTAACATCCATTCCCTCTGTTTCTTTTATTGTGAGGATAACATAATTTTAAAAGAAAATTAACTCAAAGATAAAGGTCTTAATGCTTCTGACACAGTTAACTGACAATATTTTAATAGCTGAAAGAGTATGCATTAAAAACACTCA
>JAQZBX010022421.1:0-31584 GCA_029593785.1 Cabassous unicinctus
TGTGTTGTCATATGTTTCACATCTTCATTTCTTCTTATCACTGCAGCTTGATGATGCTCTTTTAGAGTTTGTAACAAATATTTTACAATGTAAGGTTTTAGGTGATATATAGCAGCATTTTATGGTGATATGTATGTTTTTTTGAAAATTCAGAACTTTGAGTATACATTCATTGTTTATGTTCATGTATGAATGATATACTTTTATAAAATATTATTAAAAATAAATACTAGAGACTTACAACAGCACATATATAAAAAAACAGAAGAAAGAGTCAGCAAACTAGAAGCCATGACAATTGAAATCATACAGACAGAAGAACAGATAGAGAAAAGAATAGAAAAATTAAGAAGGGTCTCAGGGATTTGAATGACAGCATGAAGGGCACAAACCAACACATCATGAGTGTCCCAGAAGGAGAAAACATGGAGAGAAAAGGCAGAACATATATTTGATGAAGTAATGGCCCAAAATTTCCCAACTCTTATGAAAGACATAAATATATTTGTACAAGAAGACCGTATCCAAACAGAAAAATTCCTAATACACATAATGATAAACATACTAATCACAATGTCAAATTCCAAAGATAAAAAGAAAATCCTCTAAGTAGCGAGAATAAAGTGATTTGAACTGTACAAGGGGAACACAATAAGACTTAGTGTGGAATTCTCATCAGAAATCATGGATTTGAGAAGGCAGTGGTATCATAAATTTAAGAAACTGCAAAAGTATCAGACAAAACAACCTTTCCAAAAAAAAGGGTGAGTTTAAAATGTTCATAGATAAACAGAAACTGAGAAAGCCTGTCAACAAGAGACCTAATCTACAAGAAATACTAAAGGGAGCTCTGCAATTGAAAGGCAGGCTGAACAGAAAAGACAGGAGAGTGAAGTTTGGAGTAGAGTGTAGAAATAAAGATTAATAGTAAGAGTAGCTACCAATGTAAAAAGAGAGACAAAAACAAAAGATATGACATATTAAAAGGAAAGGATAAATTAGCTGAAGTACTGGATTTACATTAACAAAATTGGATGTTAATGATGAAAATCTATCAAAGACATAAATTGGCACAATGGATAAAAAATATGATCCATCTCTTTACTGTTTGCAAGAGACTCAAAGTCCCAAATTGGTTGAAAGAGTAAGTTTGGAAAAAGATATTCCACACAAACAGTAACATAAAAGAATTGAGCTAGCTATACTTATATCAGAAAAAAATAGAGTTTAAATCAAAACTCTTATAAGGGACAAAGGACACTATATATTTATTTAAAAGGGGGGCACTCCACCAAGAAGAAATAACAACCAAAATATTTATACACCAGTCCATGGTGCCCCAAAATACATGAGGCAAACACTGGCAAAATTGAAGGTGGAAATAGTCATCTACAATAATAGTTGGAGACTGCAATACACCACTCTCATCAATAGATAGAATATTTAGACAGAGGATTAATATGGAAATAGAGACCTTAGATAATATGATAAATGAACTAGACTTAACAGACATATACAGAATATTGCACCCCAAAACAGCTGGAAAAACATTCTTCTCAATTGTCTATGGGTCATTCTCTGGGATAGACTACATGGTGGGTCACAAACAAGTATCAATGAATTTGAAATGATTGAAATTATACAAAGCACTACCTATAACCATAATGGAAAGAAGCTGGAAATAGGTGAAAACTGGAAAATTCACAAATATTTGTAAGTTAAACAACACACACTTAATCAGTGGGTCAAAGAAGAAATTAGAGAAATTAGTAAGCATCTTGAAATGAATATAAATGAAAACATGACATATAAACACTATAGAATGTAGTGAAGGCAGTGCTGAGAGGGAAGTTTATATCCCTAAACACCTACATTAAAAATGAAGGAGGGAGTGGAGGTGGTTCAAGTGATTAGGTCCCTGCCTCCCACATTGGATGTCCCTGGTTTGGCTCCCAACGTCTCCTAAAGAAATAAGGAAGACAAACAGACACAGCAAGTGCAAAACATCAAAGGCATGAGGAGAAATAAATAAAATAAATCTCTTAAAAAAATGAGGGAAGAACTTAAGTCAAAGATCTACCTGAATACCTGGAGAAAACAGAAAAAGAACAGCAAACCTATCAAAAAGCAAGCAGAAAAAAAAAGAAAGGAAAAAAGATTAGAGCAGAAAACAATGAAAGTGACAATATAAAGCAATAGATAGAATTAACAAATCAAAATTTAGTTCCTTGGGAAGATTAATAAAATTTATAAACCCTTAGCTAGACTGACAAAAAAGAGAGAGAAGGTTCAAATAAATGATATTAGAAATGAGAAGGAGGGATATTAATACTGACCCCACAGAAATAAGAAAAAGTTCATTAGAGGATATTATGAACATATTGAACAAATGTATGCCAATAAATTAGAACACTTGGATGAAATGGCCAAAATCCTAGAAAATCTTGAAAAGCCTACCATGACTCTAGAAAAAATAGAAGACCTCAACGGTCCAATTACATTTAATGATATTGAATCAGTCATCAAAACCCTGAAAACAAAGAAAACGCTGGAAGCAGTTGGCTTCATAGAGGAATTCTACCAATCATTCCAAGAATAATTAATTTCATTTTGGGTCAAACTCTTTACAAAATTGATGAGTAGGAAACACTACCTCCTTCATTCTATGAGGCCAACATCACACTAATACCAAAGCCAGATAAAGATACAAGAAATTAAAATTACAGATCAATTTCTCTATGAATATAGATACATAAATACTCAACAAAATACGTGCAAATCAAATCAAACTGCAAATTAAAAGAATTATACACCAAGCTCAATTGTTTCCCTGCCAGGTATGCATGAGTGATTCAGCGTAAGAAAATCAATTAATATAAAATACCACATTAGCTAACAGAGGGAAAAAGCACATTATCATCTCAATTGATGCAGAAAAAGCAGTGGACAAAATTCAGCATTATTTCTTGATAAACATACTTATAGATTCAGGGCTCAACCAGCATATGAACAGAAGGAAGATTTAAGTCTCTGGGACACTGATTTAATGGGTACTTTTCAGTTCACAAGACTCACCTGGGACAACAAACAAAAGGATGATAATGGCCAATGCCCATCCCAGAAACAGAAAGTACCTACAATTGAAAGCAAGACAGTTCTATCCATCTTCCCCATGGGATCTAAGCCCCCTCTCAATCGGAAGCAGAATAGGCATCACCATCCCAGAATTCTCAAGACTGAGGAATGAACAAAGATAAAGGGGGAATGCAACTACGGACTAAAGTAAACTTACTATTATTCTAGTAATGGAAGAACTTGTAATATTGATCTAAAGACAGTGGTCACCAGAGATTCTAAGAGGAAACAGAGGGAAGGATACTTGTACCATGGAGCATGTTTGAGACATTGGAATTGGTCTACATGATATAGCAATGATGAATACAAGTTGTTATACATTTTGTCAAAACTTATAAAATTGTGTGGTGCAAAGTATAAACCATAATATAAACTATAGACCATGCTTAGTAGCAGTGCTTCAATATGTGTTCATCAATTGTAACAAAGGTACCACACTAATGAAATATGTTGTTAATCAATGGAAGTGTGGGAGGGGGAAAAGTTAAGGGGAGAGGTATGGGAATCCCCTATATTTTCAATGTAACATTTATGTAATCTAAAGCTCCTTAAAAACTACCCCCCAAAAAACTTCTTCCACATGGTAAAGGGAATATTTGAAAGACCAAAAATTAACATTATATTCAATGCTGAAAGACTGAAATTTTTCTAAGTTCTGGAACAAGACAAGGATGACCATTGTCACCACTGTTATTCAACATTGTGCTAAAAATTTTGTCCAGAGTAGTTAAGCAAGAATAAAAAATAAAAGGCAACCAAATTGGAAAGGAATAAGTAAATATTTTACTAATTGCAGATGACAGGATCCTATATACACATATAAAGTCCTCCCAAATCTAAAACAATTCTACTAGAGGTAATGAGTTCAAGAATATGGCAGTGTACAAGGTAACCACTCAAAAATTAGTATAGTTTCTATGCACTAAGAATAAGCATATGTGGAGGAAATCAGGAAAAAATTCCATTTACAATAGCAACTAAAATAATCAAGTATCTAGGAATAAATTTAACCAAGTACTTGTATGCAAAAAACTATGAAAGGGTGCTAAAAGAAATCAAAGAAAACCTAAATAAATTTAAAGATTTTCTGTGTTCATGGATTGGAAGACTAAATAGCAAAATGCATATCATTGGGATGCCAATTCTACCCAAAATGATTTATATATTCAATGTAATTCCCATGCATATTCCAATAACCTACTTGGCAGAAATGGAGAAGCTAATTACCAAATTTATTTGGAAAGATAAGTAACCCTAAATAGCTAAAAACTTATTGATAAAAAAGAATGATGTTGGAGGAACCACACTTCCTGACTTTAAAGCATATTACAAAGCTACAGTGGTCAAAATATGCTTGTAATGGCACAAAGATATATATATATATATATGGAATCAAAATGGGAGTTCAGACATAGACCTTCACATCCGTCACCAAATGATTTTTGACAAGGCTGCCAAGTCCACTAAATTGGGAAAGAATAGACCCTTCCACTAATGGTAATGGGTGAACTGCCTATTCATCAGCAAAACAATGATGGAGGACCCCTATCTCACATCATATACAAAAATTTACTCAAAATATATCAAAGACCTAATTATAAGCACCAGGATTAAAAATTCGTAAACGAAAATGTAAGAATCATCTTCAGGATCTTGTGTTAGGCAATGTTTTCTTAGACTTTGCACCAATATCAAAAGCAAAGAAAGAAAAATAGATTAAGAGCCTCTTTAAAATTAAAAAATTTGTGCATCATAGGATTTTGTCACAAAAGTGATATAATATTTTAAAACCAGATATCTGATATGACTAAATACCAAAATATATAAAGCAATCATACAACTCAAAAATAAAATGACTAACAATCCAATTTAAAAATTAGCAAAAGACTTGAATAGACATTTACCAAAGATGATATACAAATAGCTAAATAGAACATGAAATCCTGCTCAACATCACCAGCTGTTTTAGTTTGCAAAAGGCACAAAGGCAATGCACTAGAAATGGGTTGGCTTTTAAAATGGGGATTTATTAATCTTTACGCTAACAGTTCTCAATCTGAGGAAAATGTCTAAATCAAGCATCAGGAGAAGCTCTCTCCCCAGAGATCAGCTGACAGAGATCTTAGATTCCTGTCACATGACAGGGCACCATGGCAGCATCTGCCAGTCTCTGCCTTCTCCAGGCTCCATTGCTTTCAGCTTCTGGCTTCTGGGATTTTTTCTTTCAGCTTCTAGATATTTCTCTCTATCTCTGTGGCTGTTTTTTCCCACTGTACATTTATCCCAATTTTAAAGGACACCAGTAAGAGGATTAAGACCCACCCTAGGTTATGCCTTACTGAAGTAATTTATTCAAATGGCCCTTAACTTAAGAAATTTAATCAAAGGGTCCCACCAGCAATAGGTTCCCACCCACAGGAATGGATTAATTAAAGAACAGAATTTTCAGGAGCCCTCAAAAGACTCAAACTACCACTTTAGCTACTAGGGAAATGCAAATGCAAATCACATTGGAATGGCTACCATTGATAAAACAGAACAATTCGAAGTGTTGGAGAGGAAATAGGAGCACCCAAACATTGCTGATGTGAATGTAAAGTGTTTAGCAAATCCAGAAGACGGTTTGGTAGTTCCTCAGGAAGCATAGTATAAAATTATCATCTGTCCCAGCAATGCCACATTTAGGTACATTCCCAGAAAAATTGAAAGCAGGGAATCAAACATATATTTGTGTACCAATTACCATAGAACTATTATTCACAATTACCAAAAGATAGAAGAAACCCATGTGTCCATCAACTGAAGAATAGGTAAACAAAATGTAGCATATACATGCAATGGAATATTATTTTGCCACAAAAAGGAGTGAAGTCTTGATCTGTGTGACAACAATGATGTACCTGGAAGATATTATACTCAGTGAAATAAGTTAGGCAAAAAAGGACAAGTATTTTATGATTTCACTCATATGAACTAATTATAATAAGCAAACTTACAGAATTAGAATCTAGTATGCAGGTAACTAGTGGATAGATTAGGGTTATAAAATGGGGAGTTGATGCTTAATTTGTACAGCATTTCTATTCATGTCGATTTTAAAGTTTTGGCAATGGATGGTGGTTATGGTATCATATCACTGTGAGTGTAATTATCAGCACTGAATCATATATGTGAATGTGGTTAAAGGGGGAAATTTTAGGTCATATATGTTACCAGAAAAAAAATTAAAAGTTAAAACATGATGGTGTAATACAGTTAACCCTTTTGTAGACTGGGGATGGTAGTAAATAGCACGGGTATAAGAATATTCTTTCATTAATTATAGCAAGTGCATGGCACTAATACAAGGTGTTAATAGGGTGTTATGTAGAAACAAATATACCTAATGTAAACAAGGCACTGAGTGTTACTTTAATAATATTTCATCAATTGTAACAGATGTACTACACTAATGCAAAGTGCCAACATTAGGGAAGTGTATGGGAACCTTGTATTTTTTACACAATAGTCTGTAAACCTATAATTTCCTTATTAAAATATAAAAATAATAATAGGACATATTTCACAGACCTCTGTATTGGGTGTTTTAAATGAGTTAATCCTTGATAATTGCTTCACACAATTCCTAGAACATAGAAAAATCTCAATAAATGTTGGCAACTGATGTTTAAAAAATAGTATAATTATTAAAAAGGTCATCAGTTGTAACAAATATTCCACACAGATGCAAGGTGTTGGTGGTTGGGTGGTGTATGGGAATTCTTTATTTTATGCATGATTGTTCTTTAAATTCACCACTTCCCTAGTAAAAAAAATAAAAGATCAATAAAATTCAGCTTAACCCACAATGAAAAAGCCAGTCAATCATTCATTGAAGCCAGCTTCTGCAGAATCATGCAGATCATGTTAAACCCAGTGAATTCCATGAGCCTTGGCCCATTGCTGCACTTTATTACCTGGGAAATAGATCCTTGATCAGAAGCAATATTGAGTAGAATACCATGAATGTGGAAAAGACACTCTGTAAATCCATATACTCCGTGCTGGTGTCTGCTTTTGGCAGATTGAGCACTCAGCACTTCCTGTGTCTAAGTTGGCCTTTGTGAATGGAAGTCCATGAGCCCATACACATCCTCCATCCCTTCAACCATGAACACTTTGTCCATGAACCCACTGGGCAAGGAGAGGAGTGGCTGGGGAAAAAAGCTGACTGGTATCCAAAGAACAGGTAATCCTATATATTTGCTTATTAAATCACCCTCTGCTGAGGTAAACCTTTTATAAGCATTCACATGGGACAAATATCTTTCAAGTCTTTGGTCAATTCATAAAGTTCTATCCACGTATATCTTCCCTTTGGACCTCCACATTACCAATTCCCCAGTTATGTTCCTTCCAAGTCCCTGAGCATCCACCTAAATCATTAACCACAGCCAATGTGCCTTCAGGACTTGCGCAAGTCTGATATTCTGTATGCCACTTTCATCTGATGATAGAGTGAGGCTATGCATGCCTGACTTCATGGCTTCATTGTTCAGACAACACCCATATCATCATAATCATCTCAGGTCTCATGGTAACTTGTTGGCTATGGTTAAGCTTTCCATCTCTTCTAAGTCCCAGTAGCAGACCAAAAGCTATTTCTCAAAAGAAGAGTAGTTATCCTCAAAGGATGTCAGGGATGTTCTCCAAATCCCAAGGGTCTCCAGTTTAATTTACTTATAGAGACCTGTTAAAGTCTCCAAACAATGCCTCTGTTTGACCCTGACATCTGCAGCACTGTTGAATCTGCTGGGTCTTATGGCCTAAGTGACAGAAAAGCATGAGTGACTTTCTGGAACACCTGTGGAATCTTCTTTTGTCCTAGTCCTCTCAATGCTAGCAACTTTTCCAGCAACTCACTACTGAAGGGGTTTCTCAAAATGCCTTATACTACAAGATATCTAGAAGACCCAGATTCTGTTCCTCTAGAATCACTCTCACTACCAAAATCTTTATCAGTCCAAGTTCTCTAGAGAAAGAGAACCAGTAGTATATGTGTATATATACATTAAGAAATTTATAAGGAATTAGCTCATGATTGTGGAGTCTGGCAACTCCTAATTACATAAGGCCACAGGCTTTGAATTCTAGTAAAGATGAAGTTTAAGTCTTGAGTCTGAATTCTTTAAGGGAAGATGAC
The DNA here is from genome assembly GCA_029593785.1 of Cabassous unicinctus. NCBI lineage: Eukaryota > Metazoa > Chordata > Mammalia > Cingulata > Chlamyphoridae > Cabassous > Cabassous unicinctus. The sequence continues at coordinate 8,318 of JAQZBX010022421.1, forward strand.
AGGATGGAAATTCTGGTAACAGCTGATATTGACATCAAAGTTAGAAATTCTTTGAATCTCTGGAATCCTCATTTCTTGCTGTTAAGTACTCCAAGTGATTAGAAGAGGCCTCCCCACTTCAGAGTTGATAATCTCCTTTACTTAGCTCCACCTGATTGTAGATGCAAATTTCATCTATGCAATACCTCCACTGTAAAAACTAGGACAATATTTCACCGAACAACGAGAAACCAAAACACAGACAAGTTGACACATAAAATTAGCCTATGGATATATATATATATTTGACAATATACGACACCTATTCATGGTAACAACACTCAACAATTGAAATAGAAGGGACTTTAAACTCACAGGGTCTTTAATGAAAAATCAATTGCTAAAATCATAATTAATGGTGAGTGAAGGTTTTTGTGCTGAGATGAGGATCAAGAAAAGAAGGATGTTAAATCTTACCATCTTGATTTAACAAATACATATTGGAAATAAAGGAATAAATTATGTCTTTTTACTGATGATATGATCTGTGAATAGAAAATCATGAGGAATACACTGAAAAGCTATTAGAACTAATAAATGAGTTCAGAAAGTTTGAATGGCAGATGGTCAATATACAGGACTCAATTTTATTTCTATATGCTTATAATGAACAAGTCAAATATAAAATGAAAAAAGGAATTAACAGTAGGATTAAAATGAATAAATTTAATAAAATATTTACAACACTTATGCTTTCAAAATATAATGCTTACAAAATATCATTTAAAGAAAAGAAAGAAGACCTAACCAATGGGAGAAAATATTTGCTGGTAAGTGATTGCATTTAGAACATATGGACAATTATTAAAACTCGATAATAAAAAGCCAAACAACTTATTTAAAATGGGCAAAGGATTAGGACACATATATATCCAATGGAGATTCACAAATATCCAATATATACATCAAAGATCATCAAAATCATAAGCCATCAAGGAAATGCTAATCAAAACCACAATGAGATAATACTTCACATCTAGGAAGAGGGTTAAATTAAAAAGACATTATTATCTGTCAAGTGTTGAAAGGAATGTGGAGAAATGGAAACACTATTATACTCTTGGTGGGAATCATGAGTGATGAAGCTGCTTTGGAAAATACTGGAGTTTCTCAAAATTTAAACTTGGAATTACTGTTTCATTCAGTAATCTACTCCTTGGTACACACTCAAGAGAAATAAAAATATATATCATACTTACCTGGCAGGGGAGATACCATGATCACAAACGTGGTTTTCCTGGGGTGAGGCTTATCCATTGCACTCCAGATGTGCTGACCTCTGTGATTTCCCCAACTGTGGGAAACTCGACTGCATAATTTGTGGTAGTGGGGAACTGCATTCACGCTCTCCCCTGTAAAAAAAAAAAATATATATATATATATATGTATATATTATATACATATATATATATATATTTATGTAAAGACTTGCACATTATTTTGATAGCAACATTATATATGGCAACCAAAATGTATGGGAAAAAAGCCTTCGGCTGATGAGTGATAAATAAAATGTGGTATTCATGCAATGGAATATAATTTGGCAAAGTTGGTTTTGAAATCTCAAAGGGAATGAATACAGTGTTTTCTATTAGCACCAAACTGAGACTGAATTTGTATAGGTGGTAGTTAGAAGGAAATGGAACTAAAAGGAGTAAAGGATAAATATATATGTACCTTACAATTATTATTATTTAATTGGAAATCTTTAGTCTAAAGAGCCATTAAAATCTCTATTGCTTTCTTCAGTTTTTTACAATTAACACATATTACTTCAGTACTTAAATATATATCTGAAAAGAAAATTGAATAGCTTAATGCTATTTTAGTTGTAATACTCAGGATACTGTTGGGATTATCCAGTATCTGAAAAGAACAAATACACAATTAAAATCAAAGTTTATGTGGCAGCCTTAGGATATTTGATAAAAGCTTAAATTAGATACTGTATGTTCTCTACCCTTAGAGAAAGTGGGGCTATATGTTCAAAGCAGTCATTGTCCTCGAATTGATCATATAAGTCTTCTAATAATAACAAAGTAACCATAACAATAACTATAACAACAGCAATTGCAATAATGATAATGACTTTATCAGTAGCCATAAAGTTGGTAATTTGGCATAATTTTTTTAAATAATTGTAAGAAATAAAATGTGTTTATATTATTTTCAACATAATTTAAACTATAGCAAATAGAAATAAAATTCATATTAATATAGTACAATTTAAACTATATTATATATTTATATGATATGATATGATTACATGATATTTAGGGCAAATAAAATATTATTTGATATTGTCTTGAAAAATAGAAAAGAATTCTCTAAAAATATATAAATGACTCCTAAATGATATTTCACAATAGAGATAGGACAAAAATAGCTTAATGAATGCCAACTCAAAAATATTTATAAATTAAATGGATTCATAATCTGAAATGCAGTTAAATATGTGAGGACTTGAAAAATTCTCATTCTAAAACAAATATGGAAACATAATGGACAACATATTTGATCACTCATCTCTCAAAGGAGGTTCATTACCTTAACATATATTTACAATACCAAGTACTTAATAAACAATGCAATATGGTGCTGATAAAGGAATAAATATATCAAGAAATAGGAATATATATTAAAGTCAATTTATACCTTAATACAAGAGCTGCAATGAAGCAAAAGAGAAGTAGATTAACAAAAAACTGGAACCACAGAGGGTTTTTCCTGCTGTAATTGGTAGATTCCAGACAGATTAAAAGCCTAAATTTGGAAGATAAAACTACAGAGCTATCAGAAAAACAAAAACAAAAACAAAAAAACCATATATCATTGAAAACTTGAGGTGTTTAAAACCACCGTAAACAACATAAAAAATTACAGTATAGAGGTGAAAGAATTCCTTGATATTAGTATTAAAGTTACCTCTTCAAAGAAAGACACATAGGCAAAATTAATAGATGAATGGAGCAATAGGAGATGGTTTCCAAAATCAGAAAGGATAAATACATGCTATTAAATGTTGACAGAGACATTCTCAAATCAAAGGATATGTCTAGAAATTCAATGAAGATATACCAAAATTATTTTATTTTTTAATATTCAAAATATAATTCCAAAATGGCTATCAATAAGGAGAAGCTCAAAATAACTGTTAATCATTTATAAAAATTCAGGCAAAATGACATAAAGTTTTATCAGGATGACAATGGCAACAATTGTAAAGCTCAGTTTCTCAGTCTTTTAGCAAGGATATGAACTAAGCATAATGTTCATGTTCTGCTGAAAATTTTCATTTAATAAGATGGGATTTGGAAGCTTAGTTATTCATGGATTTTGGGAATAGACATAATATATGGTGGGTGCTGTGGGAGCATGCAGTTGTTTTTTTTTTAAGATTTATTTATTTAATTTTTTATCCATTTTTAAACACCCCCCCATTTCTGCTCTTTTTGTGTCCATTCACTGGGCAATTCTCTGTATCCGTTTCCTGCCCTCTCTTCTCATCTTTTTCCTTCTGTCTTCACCAGGATTTGATCCTGGGAACCTCCAATGTGGGAGAGAGGCATTCTGCCACCTATGCCACCTGAGTTCCTGGTTTTTCGGCATGTGTCATCTTGGCTCTCCCTTACGTCACTCTCCTGTTACGTCATCATATTGCTGTGTGTGGCACACCCACACAGAGGGCCTGGTGGCACACCCACTCACGGGGCCTGATGGCGCTCCTGCTCGTGGGGCCTGGCGGCTCACCCACTCACGGGCCCTGGCAGCGCACCTGCTTGTGAGGCCTGATGGCACAGCCACATGTCGGTCCTGGGGATGGGGCCTGGCAGCGCACACACTCGCGGGGCCTGACAGTGCACCCGTGCATGGGGCCTGGTGGCACAGCCACTTGTGGGGCCTGTCGGTACACCTGTTTACAGAGCCTGACGGTGCATCTACGCACAGGGCCTGGCGATACACCTGCACATGGGGCCTGGCAGTGCACCTGCTCGCGGGGCTTGACAGCACACACATGCATGGGCCTTGGGCTCACCCGCTCATGGGACCTGATGGCATGCCCACCTTCTATATTTTTCTTTATTTTACAGGGAGTTCCAGGGGATCAAACCCTGTTCCCTCCATATGGGAGACAGAACGCTCAACCATTTGAGCCACGTTCGCCCCCATTTGAGCCACATTCGCCCCCAGCATTGCAGTTTTTAGACCAATAAGAATGTTATAGTTAAGCAACTTTCAGTGAGCATGAGAGGTAAAAAAGAATACAACAAAGAGAATGAGATTGATTTAACAACAAAATTTATTAGAATTAATGAAATACATATATTCACACATATATCACATTCAATATGAATTAAACTTTATATAGCAATGTATCTGAAGGAATATTGCTTTGGGCTTTGTCCAATTGACTGTCAAAATTTGTTCAGTTTGATATTGAATTATTAAATGTAAATACAAAAAGCTTATTTTCCTAAGTGTAAATTCTTCTCCAACAGGGAATAAGATCATATAACTGTACATAAATTAAGCAGTACCTAGACAATTACTATACAAGCATAATTTAAATGGTACTGAGAGCAAATCCTATTTCCTTTCAGGTAGGAATCATGGAACCTGGGTAACCTCTGGGTGTTCTTGTCCTGTCTGTCATCATTACCAGTTCTTCTGTAACGGACAATTGGATTCCCTTTAATTCACACATGGCGTGTTATCTTTTATCTCATAAGCAGAAATATCAATGCCTAAATTCAGCAACCTTATTACTATGTTTTGCCCTTTCTCTATGTAGGTTTTTTGTTTTGTTTTGTTTTCGTTTTTTTTCAGATGAAGAACCTTTTAATTTGGGTCAATAAAGCTTAAGAAGGTGGTACTCAGCTGTGGCATGGGTCCTCCCCCTGCACCCCATCAGTGCCTGTCCAGGGCTCTGGTCAGGAGGTCGTTGAAGTGGCCCACCATGGGTCGGGGGTCTTCGACGAGCCCTGCAGTGATCACGGCGTTCTCGTATATATGGTCGACGAGCAGCTGGGCCAGCTCTGGCTCGCTTGTTCTCAGCTGACTGAGCTGCTTGATCAGCGTGTGCCGGGGGTTGACCTCCAGGGTGGGCTGCAGGACCTGCGCGTGTTCCTCGGGGGTCCTGGCCAGCTGCTGCATGCGCAGGAAGTGCCAGGCAGCCCCCATCTCCAGCACCGTGATCTTCGCGGGGTCGTGTCCAGGCGAAGTGTCACCTTCACATCGGTGACACGCGGCCCCAGCGCGTTTCTCATTCAGGCCATCAGGTCCTCCGTCTCCTTCTCGGATAGGCACTCACCTGCTGGGGACCCGCCCTCGAGTGTCTCCTCCCTGTATTGATCGACAACGATGTCCGTTTCCACAGAAACCAGCTTCTTTTTGTCAAACTCCCGGAGGTGGACCAAGGTCAGGTCATCAAATTGCTCGTAGCAGAAGAGAACCTCCGTGTTTTTCTGCTTCATGGCCTCGTAGTAGGGCGAGTGCTTGGCCAGGTTCCGGCTGGGGGCACACAGGTAGTAAATGTTGGGGGTGCCAGCCGCCATGCGCCAGGCGTAGTCCATGAGGCTGGTCAGCTGGCCGGCGGGCAGCAACGAGGACTCGTATCGCAGCAGCTTGGCAATCTCCTCCTTGACCTCCTGCTCCACGGTTGTCACGATGCCCTCCCTCATGAACAGGCCATAATCTTCAAAAAACTTCACCTATTTCTCTGCGTCTTTTTTACTCTGGTCAATGATGAACTTTATCAGCCTCTGCTGTAGAACATCCCGGAGTTTCCTGATGAGCGCGCTCTCCTGGAGAAGCTCCTGGCTGAGGTTCAGGGGGACGTCCTCGCTGTCCACCAAACCTCGGACGAAGCACAGCCACTTGGGCAGGATGTCAGCAGCCTTGGTCTGGATGAGGACTTTGCGGCTATACAGCGCGGCGCTGGAGCCCAGCTCGCGGCTCACGTAAAACATGGACGGTTTCGTCTCCGGCACGTAGATGCTCTGGATGCTGAGTGGCGCCTCCGCCTTGTAGTGCAGGGTGTAGCGTGGCTTGTCATAGCCCTGCGCGATGTAGCGGTAGAACTCCTCGTGCTGCCACTCTCTCACGTCCTTGGCGTCCATCATCAAGATGGCCTGCAAAGTGTTCAGATGCCTCCCGTTAAGGTACAGGGGGAAACTGACAAAGTTGCTGTACTTGGTGACCACATCTCGAACCCGGGCCTCGCTGGCAAACTCTCTGCAGTCTGACTTGAGGTGGATGATCATCTTGGTGCCAATTCTGACTCCGGAAGCTTCAGCGATTTCAAACACTCCAGAGCCGTCGGAGAGCCACTGGTGGCCTGGACTGCCCCGGGCCGCCGCCCACGAGTAGACCTCGGCCTTGTCCGCCACAATGAACGCCGAGTAGAAGCCCACTCCAAACTGGCCAATGATCTTGCTGCTGGCGTCGGCCTGGTTCTGCAGCGCATCCAGAAGGCCTTTGATCCCGATCTGGCGATCGTCCCCAGGTTGGACACCATCTCGTCGTGGGTCATCCCGATGCTAGTGTCCTGCATTGTCAAAGTATCTTTCTCGGCATCAGTCTGCAAGTTAATCTCCAGGTCCGGTAGCGCGAGGCCTTTCGACACCAGCTGATGGTGCAGCTTCTCCAAGGCGTTGCTGCTGTTGGAGATCAGCTCCCGAATGAACACCACTTTTTCTGAGTCTAAGGAACTCTCAACAATGTCCAACAGTTTTTTTTTTTGTCTCAGCCTGGAACTTGTGCTTGGAAATGGAACCCTGCATGGCCTCGGTGCTGCTCACAACGGAACGCAGGGGCTCCTTTTCCTTCCCATCGGTGGCCTGCGTACAGCACGCCTGTCCAGAGTGGAAGCTGGGCGCGGCCAGGGTGCGCCTGGGGCTCCCTGCCAGGACTGTGGTCCTACAAGTTCCCAGAGCCGGTTTTACTCCCGGGGCAGCAGCCGGCGCCAGAGCCCGCAACCGAGGCCGCAGGCCGTGGCCCCAGAGCAGGAGTGCCCGCAGCTCGTTGGCCATGTCCGTAGTGTCCGAGCACCGGGTGCAGCCACCTCTATGTAGGTTTTTATTAGTTATTTTATGCATTTAAAATTTGTCAGACTTATTTGTTTTCCATGATATTCATATTCCAGCAAGCAATGGACTAATTGTAATACAAGAGCATTTATGGACTTTGATCACAAGTGAGTTTATTGCATGGATGGCTGATTACATCTACATCAATCAGGGAGATTGCATCAGCAGCGGGTGATGCTTTTATCCAATCAGTTGAATGCCTTAAAGGGGGAAGTGATTGCAACATTCAGAGAGAATTTCCCAGCTTGTCGTTGGACAGCCAGCTTCTCCCAGAAACCCATCAAGGACCTTTCCTCAGACTTTGATCAGAGGCCCTTGTTTGCAGCCTCCTATGGAACCTGTACTTGTGCATCCCCACAGTCACATGAGAGACTTTTATAAAATCTCATATTATTGACAGATATCTCCTGTTGATTCTGTTTCCCGAGGGAACCCTGACTAATACAGCTTGGTACCGGGAGTGGTTCTTGAGGAACAGAATCTTAAACATGGAATGGGTAGTGGAAGAAGGTAGTGATAAATATGAGCTTTGACCACATGACCAGTTACAGAAATGGGGACTGTAATAGTCATGAAACCTGCTTCCTTGTTTCGTTATGATTGTATATGTACACAAAACGAATTTCTTAATTTTCTTCCCCAACCTTTTCCCCTATCATATGAAAAGTTGTATTAATTTCATGCCATAGTATTTAAGGAAGTCAAGTTTAAGAGTGAATATTACCCAAGGACTTGTACCCTATTCTGTGGGGAATTAATGCATTTCCAGTTGTACACAAGGGAGTTGAACATTGTTAGGCAGAAACATATATGTATGCTAATCTGTTATTGTTTTTACTTAGAGACTAAGTATGGTTTAGGGTATTGTGTATGGTTGCCAGTTAACAATGGGTGGACTGTGATGGTTAGGCTAATGTGTCAACTCGGCCAGGTAATTGTGTCCAGGTGTTTGGTCCAGCAAGCATTGGGCTAATTGTAATACAAGAGCATTTATGGACTTTGATCACCAGTGAGTTTACTGCGTGTATGGCTGATTACATCTGCATCAATCAGGGAGATTACATCAGCAATGGGTGACACTTTTATCCAATCACTTGAATGCCTTAAAAGGGGAAGTGATTTCAACAGTTAGAATTTCCCAGCTCGACGTTAGATGACAACTTCTCCCAGAAACTCATCAAGCACCTTTCATCGGATTTTATCAGAGCCCCTGGTTTGCAGCCTGCCTATGAAACCTGGACTTTTGGATCCCCACGGTCATGTGAGAGACTTATAAAATCTCATATTATTGACCAATATCTCCTGTTGATTCTGTTTCCTGAGAGAAACCTGAGTAATACGCTATCTATCTATCCTCTATCTATCTGGCTTACTGCTATATTTGTATCTACTTAAACATTATATACTAACAACTATATTACATCATGAAAACAGAATTCAGAGCATATATTTGCTGTAATATAAACCTTAGTTTTCATCCCAGCTAAATCACAAAAATCAGTGTGAATCTGAAAATGTTATGCAACTTTCTTGACCTCTGTCCATTTAGAACAGTATAGAATAGGAAGATAACCCCACATTTCTTTTTTTTTTTTTATGGCTTTTTTTTATTGTTCATAAAAATCAAGATTTTTCACAGTACATACCAATATTTGTAAAATGATATATAAATATATATGCATATATGTATATTTTCTTACATAAATGTTATTTTATATATATATATATATATATTTTAAAGGTGCTTAGATTACCTAATTATTACTCAGAAATTACAAGGATTCCCATGTTCCCCACCTCCCACACCTCCCACAACATCCCACACCAACATCCTTCATCAGTGTGGTGGACAAAGGTAAACATTCAAAAAAGATTGGGTACAGAATAATGATTCACTTTACTTAAGCAACCTTTATGTGAAAATGTTAACTATGTAAATCTAATTATATATCAACCATTTTATAACAAAACTACTAATTGACCAAGATTTTAACTTTATATGAATGCAGAGATAATGATTTTATACACTTTATTCCACTTTGATTATTTAAATGTTATTTCCAATCAAACAAAAAATATCTTCCTTTTTGGTATCCAGAAATATCTAGCAAACATTCTATCCAGGGCAGGCTTAATCTCCATCTTCTCAGGTTAAAAATGATGAGATTTGAGAGTGGACACCGTAATGTAGAACATGACTGTCCACAGTGTTTGAATTATTGATTCTTTTGATATGGGGCCCATAAAAGCAAACAATCCAGAAATGATAAATAAAATAAAAGTAGCTATCTGGGGAGAGCAGGTTGTTAAGGCTTTATTTATTTTTTTGTCAAAGTACATCACCACAAGAGAAAAAAAAAATTTTGTGCATCCAAATAAGATAAATAGAAATGTCTGAGGAACACAACCTTTGAGAGAAATAAATTTACTGCCTGTCAGAAAATTCATCACAGATTTGGAAAGAGTTACTGAGATGTAACCAAAACTTAACATGGATAAATTATCTATAAAGAAATACATGGGGAAGTGGAGTCAGAGTCTGTCACAATGGCAGTAACAGTCATAAGATTTCCAGTCAGGGTTCCTAAAGAGATCACTAAGCACATTAGACCCTGCAAGATTTGGAGGTTCTGGGACCTTGAGATGTCCATGACTAGGAATTCCATGAAGACAGTGAGATGGTCCATGCCTGCTAATATGTTGCAGTCTCTCTGTAGTCAAAGGATATGCTGATAAAATTATGCTAAAAGTCAAAACAGAATGAGAATCCGAAATACTCTCAGGGAGAATGAAACCTCTGACCTAAATTTGTATACTGCATTTAAAGAGTCAAACACCATATGCAATTTTATATGGTATAAACATACATAAATAGTAAATGATAATATAAAAGGATCAGAATATAAAGAAATTTAATAATACTAATAACATTGAGTGCTATCACTAGACCTTGGCCAATTTAGTTTTTTGTACTTTGATTTAAAAATGCCAGTGCAGATCCATATCTCTCACAAAGACTTGATGTAAATTCTAACACCCTAACCCATCAGTTCCCTTCACCGGGAATGCTGCAGAGAGTATTTTGAAGAGAGGTGTATTTTTATTTCAAACCATATGAACAAATGTGCATCAGGCTTCTCAGTCATGGTTTCCACTGTCTTTCTGGGGATCCCTGGTGCACTTATACTCAAAATCCTCAGGAGGAACTAATAATTCAGCCTCCAGAGAAGAAAAGGACTTTTTTAAAGCCTTGTTTTTCATAAATATTTTGTCCAATATATTGTGATTAATTAAATTGATAATAACTTATATTTAAGAGATGAGTAGAATGTGGGTTTTGAAAACTTGAGAAAGCTCAAGTCACTAAAAAAGGTTTTGATGTCAGTGTTGGCCTAATGATATTTCAAGGTTATTACTTCATGACAGTAAGAGCAATACACTTTAGAGAAGAAAATTTACAATGCTTTATATGTATATATATGTGTATAAAATATATAAATTACAATTCAACTAAATATATATAAGTGAAAAAAAGTTCAAGTAAAAGAAGATCAAAGTGCTCACCTATCACAAACCCAAAACAAATTAACCAAAAGTATCTGAAACATCCTTAATGTTATCATTTACTGGTAAAGCAATTGCTGTAAGTATGAAAAAAGACATTACAGAAAGAACAAAGACAAGAGCTAATATGGCAAAACGTAAACTATCTAAAGATTAGGAGACCTAGACCAGTTGGTGCCTCTGAAAGAATACTGAGGAAAGAATCCTGAGATGAACCTCATAATTCTCACAAGGAAATTGTTAGGAACTCTGTGGATAATTTTAGAGGGAATAAATCCTCAAAGTTCTGCATCCAAGTGGCACGATTGTAAAGAAACAAGAAGGAGCCATGAGCAGTGGCCCTTGAAGTGTGGTCTGCAATAGCAATGTCTGCACCACTGGCAGGTCCCCAAGGAGCACCAGCAGAGCGAGGAGAAATGGCGTGGCTGCTCGAAAACCGTGTGGGGTCATTGGGGCACAGAGTAAGATGAAATATAAGTCTGGAAGGAAAACAAAAATCGCAGGCATAAACAAAGCAAAACAAACAAACAATAGCAACAACAAAAACACGAAATTGACTACCTAAGGAGTTCTTCACTGTTGAAGATGACAATAAGCACATAAAATTAATTTAAAAGAAGCCCCCTGGCTCCATGCCCTCATAAGGTCCTTGCTGGGATTTTGTGGATGGAATTGGCAATGAATGTGGTATTCATTCAGAACCCCTCTCCAGCACGCAGGGTCTTTAATGCCCTTGCTGGACTCTCCTTATCGCACAAAGCCTCTCTGCTAATGCACGACACGATCCACTCCAACAAGCAGTCTTCAGTAAATGAGGTCGTACTTGGTCTGTCTCACCTTGGAAGGGCTTTGTAAACTCTAGAATTTAGTTCATTTAGCACCCATCATACAAAGAACTCTTCAACAACTTCCTGAATATGTCTTATTTTTTTAAATTTTCCTATTTTTCTATTAGTAACACATGAAAGTTATGTATGCATATAAATTCCATTGTCAAAATCATCACTAACATTGTCCCATTTTACACTTAACATAATAGAAGTATTTTTATTCCAATGAATGTTATGAATATATATCTCAATATTTAAAGCTCATAAGGATCTTTTAATACAGGTTTAAGAAATAAAGATTTATATAAAATAGTGCGTATATTAGTCAGTGTCTCTCAGGGAATGAGAACTCACAGAATGTGTTATATGTATACATTGAAAGTATATATATATATATATATATATATTTACATTCTGTGTATCATAATAGGTATATTATGAGATTTTATTATAGGAATTGGCCCACACAGCTGTGGGGTTTGGGAAGTCTGAATTATATAAGGCAGACAGCAACCTGGGAGCTCTGATGAAGGTTTTGTTAAATTCTTCTGGAGAAGCTGGCTGGCTGAAGTAGAGGTACGTTTTCTCCTTTCTGACTAATCAGTATGTATCCCATGTTAATTTTGTCATAGAATGTGATTGTCAGTTCTTTGGAAATTTAACAGCATTTCAGATCGACTTCCACTTAATGTAAGATTATTTTTGAGCTGAAACTTTCATTTAAAGTAATTTTCTTCAACTCTGTATGTGGAATATCCTTTGAGTTGCTTATTTTTTCTACACTTCTCTTGCTGTTTTGCAGGGTAGTTCATATTTTTAAATACCATATCGACTTTTTATATAATATTTTGAATAGAAAGACAATAAAATAACATATTAATATTACCAAGTACTTAATAAACCATACAGTATAGTGCTAATGCAGGAATAAATATGTTAAAACAACAGAAAAATAGTGCTCACAAAGAAGTATATATATCCAAGGTACTTCATAAACTTGATAAAAAATTTTCCTCAGACAACACAGAAGTAAATTGCTTGGTAGATGGTTAGAGGAATGCTAGATCCCCAAAGGAAGAACATTCATCGGTATCACTTTTTCTTGCTTTAAAATGATGAAATACAGATAAAATAAAAGCCCAAACTTAAGAGGTCAAACTACAGAGATAATAAATAAGGAGAAACTATTGTAAACTTGCATTGATATAATCTCCCTGAAGAATATCTAAACCCACAAAATATTGGCAAAAGAATTTCTTTTTAACAAAAATTATTTGTATCAAAAAGGACACATAGACAAAAGTAAACAGGTGATTGGAAAAATAGGAGATGGTTTCCCTTGCTCCAATTTAAAACAAAATACATATATGGTAACACATATTAACTAAACCATTTTCAAATCAAAGGAATATGCATAGAAACCCCCAAAAAGATTGATAAAAATGCTTTATTGAAAATATAATTCCTATATGGATATTAAATATCAGAAGTTCTAATTTATTTTGAATATGAAACATAAAAGCTCAGGCATAAATGAAACACATTTTTTAAAATAAAACAATGACATTCTCTATCAAAGATATGATAAAAGCATAATATTGATATATTCTTAATCATATTATAAATAGAAAAATACAGTGTTGCAAATCAAATCATTTAATAAGCTGTGAGCTTTGACAGAATAGGTATCCATGCATTAGGAAATGAATTAATGTGGTGGGTGTTATGGAAAACAATGCAGTTGTTAGAATAACAAAAAAACTTACTTACACTTTAACAATTCTCACTCATCCTTTGACTTAAATAAACAAACAAAAATTACTTAGTGAGTTTATTTCATAATAAATTAATTCTAATAATTAGAATTAATAAAATAAGAATGAAATACATGTGCAAAGAATTAAGCTTTATACAGCAAATTTATTTGAAATAAAACTGCTTGTGATTTTTTTTTTTTTCAGTTGGGCTTTCAATCCATGACTGTTATACTTTTTTCGATACAAGTTTAATTACTTAAAATAATTCACGGTTATCTACATAATCTGGACATCATGGGGATAACAAAAACCTTTTATCGTTTATTAACGGTATTTAACCACAGCTACACACAAACACACATACACAGAAAATGATACCAAATAATGGCACAAAGAATTAAGTTTAAAACAGTACTTCTAGAAGCAGTTTTTAAGGTTAAAGGGAGCAAATTCTGTTTTCTCTCAATCAGAGTTCATGGAATGTGGGCAACCACTGTGTTTTCTTCTCTGATTGTTCATCATCAACAGCTCATACTGCACCAGATCTATAGATTCTCTTTAATTCAACCCATCATGTGTTATCACATGATATCAAGAGCAGGAGTGTCCATGACTGAGTTCCACATTATCATATTAGCATGTTCTATCCTTTATCATGCTAAATGATTGATATTTAAATTATTGAAACCTTATCACATATTTTAGTCTTCATGATATGTATTTTACATATTTTTGTTTTCATTCTTTGTCTGTATAGCTACCATGCAGTAGATCACAGAATCTCTGTTATGAATATCAACTGTGTACTTTCTCTCCACTGCTCTCTCTCTGAAAAATGGCATCCCTGATATAAGTTTTATGTTGTATAGTGTTATGAACATAGATGGATCTATTTATACGTATATTTCTCTATGTAATTATCTAAAGATAATAAACACTTTATGTTCACAGACATAATGTGTAAGTTACACTGAATTGAAGGGCCATGGATACAAGCATATAAGGAATTCAAGCATATAAGCATATCAAGGAATCAACGTGAAAATATAAAAATTATATTGAAAGGTGAAACAGAAGAGTTTACTGTGTTTATTTGCAGGTAGAATGAATTGTTTCATCCTAGTTTTCTATCTAATGCAGTGTGAACATGAGAAAATGATAAACCTTTCTAGATATATCTTCAATTATACCAACATGAGCATAATAAGGTGACACCACAAATCTAATATTTAACTCTTACTACTTGGAATATTAAAATGAGTAATTACAAGAAGTAATCCATTTTATTCAAGGAAAATCTTTATTCAGTGGTTAATTTCTGCTTGTGTACTTTAAAATATCCTTAGTTTTCTAACAGACTCACATAATTATCTTATCTAAATTTTAAGATAATATATTACAAACATTATTTTTATTTCTGTATAATTGAAACATTATTTCCCATTTAAAAATCAACTCCTTAAGGTAACCAGAATGAACTTCTAAACATTCTGCCCAGAGCACTTTAATCTCCCTGTTCCTCAGGCTAAAGATTATGGGGTTTATGAAGGAGGCCACTATGGAGTAGAACATGGATGTGAGGATGGAATGGATTGTTGATTCATTTGAGATAGGGCCCAAACAAGCAAACAGTGCAGAAATGATACATAAAATAATAATAGCTATTTGGGGAGAGCAGGTTGATAAGGCTTTGTTCCGGGCTTCCACAGGATGCATCTGGAGCACAGTTAAAAAGAAATTAACATAAGAGGTGAATAAGATGACAAAGCTTATTAAGACAAAGCAAAAAAGTTACAGCAAGTACCACAAACTCAGAAAACTTCGCAGCCTGAGTTTAAATACTTATGACTTGAGGGATGTCACGGAAGTATTGATGGATTACATTTGACTTTGTGAAGGGAAGCCAGAAGATGGTGCCTGTGTGGATAGCAGGATAGACCAGCCCACTGACATATGAGCCACCTGCTATCTTTATGCACAAACGTGGGGTCATGGTGACCCCATAATGCAGAGGGTGGCAAATGGCAATGTAATGGCCATAGGACATTGCCACAAGGAAAAAAAAATCTGTGGCTCCAAAGAAGACAAATAAGAATGTCTGAGCAGCACATTTTTTGAGAGAAATAATTTTGTTGCCTGTCAGGTAATTCATAATTGAATTGGGAACAGTTACTGAGATGTAAAAAAAATCCACCAAGAATAAATTACCTATGAAGAAATACATTGGGAAGTGAAGACGTGGCTTTCTCACAATAACAGTAATGGTAAGATTTCCAGTCAGGTCTTCCAGATAGATCACAAAGAACATTAGTCCTTGTAAGACTTGGAGTCCCCAGGAGTTTGAAATATCCATGAGGAGGCATTCCATGAAGATGGTGTAGTTTCCCATGTCTACTAATACGCTGCTGTCTCCTTGGGGTCAGAGGATATAATGATAATATGGCCTTCCAAATCAAAATGGAGAGCATCCATAGTTTCATCATACAAAGTAAATGTTATATTGTCTTAGATTGTTATGATGCATAGAGATATCTATATCTCATAAAATCGATATATGATTTTCAATGCTTAATTAATATGTAGGAAATTGAAAGAATTAGAAAATGGAGAAACATACAAATGCTAATAATATTTAGGACTGTCACAATATCTTCGTCGAATTAGAATTTTGTACAATTACATATATAAATAAAAATACAAACACATGAAGAAAATAGCATAAAGATAAAAAACAACATACGTGAGGACTAAAATATGAGTTTTTGGTTCCCAAACATTACCTTCATTGAGCATATCTTAGAAGGTTACTATTTGCAAAGTTTTTTTATTCTAAACCATATGAAGAAATGTGTATCAGTGTATCAGTGTATCAAATGGGTATGTTCGGTGATGCCTTTCTGAAAAGCACTGGAATAATTATACCTCTAACCAATCTTAGGGGATCAATTTGTTTGATGTGTTGTTGAATATGATTAACAAGTATTTTCTTGAGGATTTTAGCATGTAGTTTCATTAGAGGGATTGGTCTATAGTTTTCCTTTTCTGTGGCATCTTTGGCTTTGGTATTAGGGTGATATTGGCATCATAGAATGAGTTAGACAATGTTCCATTTGCTTCTATTTTTTCAAAGAGTTTAAGCAGGATTGGTGTTAGTTCTTTTTGAAATGTTTGGTAGAATTCACTTGTGAAGCCCTCTGGTCCTGGGCTCTTCTTATCTGGAAGGTTTTTGATAGCTGATTCTATCTTGTTACTTGTGTTGAGTTAACCAGTTTCTTCTTTCATCGATGGACGATGCTCATGTGTTTATAAGAATTTGCCCGTATACTTTAAATTATCCATTTTGTTTGCATACAATTTTTCAAAATATCCTCTTATGATACTCTATATTTCTGTCAGGTCAGTAGAGATATCCCCTTTCTCTTTTCTAATTTTATGTATTTTCTTCTCTTCTCTTTGTTTACTTTGTTAGTGCAGCTAACATTAACAAATTTTATTAATGTCACAAGGAACCAGCTTTTGGTTTTGTTTACTTTTACTAGTGCTTTCTTATTTTCCATTTCATTTAGCTTTGTTCTAATCTTTGTTATTTCCTTCTTTCTACTTCCTTTGGGGTTATTTTGTTGTTGTTGTTGTTGTTGTTCTTTTACTAATTATTCCAGGTGTGCAATTAGGTCTATGATTTTATTTTATTTTTTTAATATGTATTTTATTTTTTTTGAAGATACTGAGATTACACAAATGTTACACAAAAATTATAAGGATTCCCATGTGCCCTCCTCCCCACACCTCCCACAACTTCCCACATAAACAACATCCTTCATTAGTGTGACACATTCATTGCAATTGATAAACACATCCTGGGGCATTGCTATTGAGTATGGACCATAGTTCACATTGTAGCTTATACTATCTCCCACACAATTCTGCAGGCTAAGGGAATATATATAATGGCCTATATCTGTCATTGCATTGCCATTCAGGAAAATTCCCAAGTCCTGAAAAATCCCCACTTTACACCTCTCTTTCCCTACCCCTGCCCCCAGAGCCTCTAGTGGCCACTGCCGCCACATCAATGCTGTAATTTCTTCAATTGCTAGAATCACAAGTCTTTAGTGAAATACTAGTAACTCCACTTTAGTCCATAGTTCATTCCTCAATCCTGAGGATTCTGGGATGATGATGTCCACTCCACATCTAATTGAAAGGGGGCTTCAATCCCATACAGCTGATGGATGGGACTCTCATGCTTTCAGTTATCATGATTTCAGCTCTCTCATTTCCTTGGTATGGTGGTTATCAATCCTCACATCCTTGTTAGTTGTCCTGGGTGAGTCCAATAAACTGGAGAGTATGTGTTGCAACTCCACTGAGGCTCAGGGCCCAGCTGGCACTATCCAGCAAAGCTGGCATTAAAAAATGAGGGAGAGTTCAAAATATTCACAGATAAGGAGAAAGTAAGAGAGAATATCAATAAGAAACTTGCACTTCAAGAAATACTAAAGGGAGTACTGCAGGTCGAAAGGAAAAAACAGGAAAGTGAGAGTTGTAGGAGAGTGTAAGAACAACTAAAAAGATAAAAAGACAAATAAAAATGGCGCATGGCATACATAACCTAAAGAAATATATGGCTAATGTAAGTAACTCCTCGACAGTAATAAAAGTGAATGTTAATAGACTAAACTCACCATTCAAGAGACACATATTGACAGAATGGATGAAGCAATATGACCTATCTATATCTGTCTACAAGAAACCCACCTTAAATCCAGGCATGCAAGGAGGCTGAAAGTGAATGGTTGGTAAACAATTTTGGAAGCAAAGAATAACCAAAACAGGGCAGGAGTAGCTATACCAATAATGGACAAAATACTTTAAATGCAAAACTATTGTAAGAGACAAAGAAGGACACTATATATTAATAAAAGGGATAATCTAGCATGAAGAAAGAACAACCATAAATATTTATGCACCTAACCGGGCACCTCAAAATACATGAGGCAAACATTGGAAAAAATAAGTGGAGAAATAGATGCCTCTACAATTATAGTGGGGGACTTAAATACACCATTATCACCATTAGATAGAACATCTCAATGGAGAATCAATAAAAAATCAAAGACTTTGAATAATACATTTCAGTAACTGGATTTAATAGACATATATAGAACATTACCCAAAGACACAGTGGGATATATATTCTTTCTGAGTGCACATGGATCATTCTCCAGGATAGACCACATGCTGGCCACAGAACAACTCTCAATGAATTAAAAAAGATTGAAATTATACAAAATAATTTCTCTGACCACAATAGAATGAAGCTGGAAATCAGTAAGAGGCAGAGAACCAAATTAGGCACAAAGATATGGAAGTTAAAAAGCACACTCTTAGACAAACAGTGGGTCAAGGAAGAAATTGCAAAAGATATCAGTAACTATCTTGAAATGAATGAAAATGACAACCAATGTATCAAAACCTATGGGATATAGCAAAAGCTGTACTGAGAGGGTAATGCACAATCATAAATGCCTATATTAAAAAAGGAAAAAGAGCTAAACTCAAAGACCGAAATCCACATCTAGAGCAATTAGAAAAAGAACAACAAACTAACCACAAAGGAAGTAGAAAGTAAGAAATAAGAAAGATTAGAGCAGATCTAAATAAAATTGAATATAAGAAAGCACCAGAAAAAAATAAATAAAACCAAAAGCTGGTTCTTCAAAACGACTAATAAAATTGACAAACCCTTAGCTAGGCTAACAAAGAAAAAACATGAGAAGATGCAAATACATAAAATAAACAGTGAGGAAGGGACTATCACCTATGACCCCACAGAAATAAAGAGTAGCATAAAAGGATACTTTGAAAAATTATGTGCCAGTAAGATGGATAATTTAGAGGAAATGGACAAATTCCTAGATACACAAGCAGCCTACATTGTCAAAGAAGAAATGCATGAACTCAACAGTCCAATCAAAAGTAATGAGGTAGAATTATTCATCAAAACTCTCCCAAATAAGAAGATCCTAGGACAAGACAACTTCACAGTTGAATTACAGCAAACGATCTGGAAAGAACTAACTCCAATCCTGCTTAAGCTCTTCCAAAAAATACATTTGGGGAGAACATTGCCTAACTCATTTTGTGATGCCAACATCACCCTAATACCAAAGCCAAACCAAGACACCACAGAAAAGGAAAAATATAGACCAATCTCTCTATTAAACCTTGATGCTAAAATCCTGAACAAACTACTTGCTTATCGTATTAAACAACATATCAATCGAATTATACACAAAGACCAGGTGTGTTTCATCTTGGATATGCAAGGATGGTTTATCATAAGAAAATCAGTCAATGTAATATACCACATAAACATATCAAAAGAAAAATTCCACGTGATCATCTCTATAGATGCAGAAAAAGCATTTGACAAAATAAAACACCATTTTCTGATAAAAACACTACAAATGATAGGAATAGAAGGAAACTTCTCAACATCATAAAGAACATATATGAAAAACCCACAGCTAGCATCATATTCAATGGTGAAATCCTAAAAGTTTTCCCTTTAAGATCAGGAAGAAGGCAAGAGTGCCTGCTTTCATTGCTTCTATTTAACATTGTGTTTGAATTACTTGCTCAAGCACTTAGGCAAGGAAAAGATATAAAAGACATGCAAATTGGAAATGAACAAGTAAAAATTTCACTATTTGCAGATGACATGATCCTATACATAGAAAGCCCTGAAATATCTACAACAAAATTTCTAGAGCTTGTAAATGATTTCAGTAGAATCACTGGTTAAAAGATAAATATGGGAAAGTCAGTAGCATTTCTGTACACCAAAAATGAACAAGAGGACGTGGAAATCAAGAAAAAAATCCCATGTACAATAGCAACTAAAAGAATCAAATACCTAGGAATAAATTTCACTATAGATGTAAATGACTTATATGCATAAAACTCCACAACACTGTTAAAGGAAATTAAAAGAAGACTTAAATAAATGAAAAAATATTCCCTGTTCATAGATAGGAAGACTAAACATCATTAAGATATTCACTCTACCCAAACTGATCTACAGATTTAATGCAATCCCAATAAAAATCACCATGGAATTTTTTCCTGAATTGGAAAAACTAACTATGAAGTTTATTCAGAAGGACAAGAGGCCCCAAATAGCAAAAGAAATATTGAAAAATAAAAATAAAATTGGAGGAATCACAATATCTGACTTTAAAATGTACTACAAGCCTACAGTGTTCAAAACCGCATGGTATTGGGACAAGGAAAGACATACTGACCAATGGAACCAAATTGAGAGTTCTGACATAGATCCTCACATATACAGTCACCTGATATTTGACAAGGCCACCAAGCCCATTTAAATAAGAGAGAATGGCCTCTCCAACAAGTGGTGCTTGGAGAACTGGATATCCATATCGAAATCAATGAGAGAGGAACAGCATATCACACCTTATACAAAAATTAACTCAAGATGGATCAATGATCTAAATATAAGAGCCAGTACCCTAAAGAACTTGTAAGATAATGTAGGGAAGCATAAACAGGATCTTGTATCAGGAAATGGTTTAATGAACTTTACACCCAAAGCACAAGCAGGAAAAGAAAAACTAGATAAATGATGCCTCCTCAAAATTAAAAATTTTTGCACTCAAATGAGTTTGTAAAGGAAGTGAAAAGGCAGCCAACTCAGGGAGAAAATATTTGGTAACCATATATCTGATAGGGGCCTAATATCCTGCATATATAAAGAAAACTTATACCTCCAAAATAAAAAGACAAACAACCCATTAAAAAAAATTGCAAAGTGATTTGAATAGACACTTCTCCAAAGAAGAAATATAAATGACTAAAATGTACATGAAAAATGCTCAACATCACTAGCTGTTAGGGAAATACAAATCAAAACTATAGTGAGATACCATCTTACACCAAATAGACTGGCAGCTATTAAAAAAACAGGGACTGAAAGTGTTGAAGAGGATGTTTAGGAATGGGAAATCTCATCTCCTGCTGATGGGATGTAGAGTGGAGTAGTCACTGTGGTGCACAGTCTGGTGTTTCCTCATAAAACTAACTACAGAACTCTCATATGATCCAGCAATCCTACTGCTGGATATATATCCAGAAAAATTGAAAGTAAGGTCATGAACAGATACATGCACACCAATGTTCACGGCGGCATTATTCACTATTGCCAAAAGTTGGGATCAACCCAAATGCCCTTCAACAGATGAATGGAAAAACAAATTGTGATATATAAATACAATGGAATATTACTCATCTGTAAGAAGGAATACAGTATTAACACACAGGATAATGAATGAATCTTGAGGACTTTATGTTGAGTGAAGCAAGACAGGCACTGAAGGACAAATCTTACATGACCTCACTGATATGAATTAAGGAAGTTGAGCAGACTCAAACTAGCTAGAGTCTGGAAGATAGGTTTACAGGAAATAGAAAGGGAGAAGAAGGTTGTGGGGGAATGCCCATATGGGCAAAATCTATGATAAGGTGGAAATGTGTACTTGTACAGTGGAGGGGCATGACAGTGGTATAATGATACTGTTGGGTTGGGCAGTGCTGATTTGTCAGGAGGTAGGGTGGGGAGGGTGGGTTGGACTGTCCATGGAAATGGGGGGAGGGTTGGGGGAGGGAGCAGGTGAACACTGTGATTGGTGGGTACGTAGTTGAAACTACAATGTTAGGAATGCTCTTTTGGCAAAAGAGCAAGGTAGGGTTACTGGTTTAGAGCATTGGATGTGGGGGGCATTTGGGACAGGGTGCACCTGGAGCAGGCTTCTAGGGAGTGTGTGAGTGTTAATCTTGCCATAGTCAGGGCAAATAGCTCAAGAGTTTTGTGCTTTGCCAGTGGGCATACTTTTGAATCTATGCTCCCCAGTGTGGCAGAGTTAGACTCAGTTGTGTTTTCCCTACACATGGCTCTTCTGTCCTATTTGAAACTATAATTAGCAATAGAGTTGGTATGTATACATTCAAGAGTCTTAAATCTTTGGGCTGTGCCTGCCAGCTGGGCTCTGAATCTCAATGGAGTTACAACACCTACTCTCCAGTTCATTGGTCTCACCCAGGACAACTAACAGGGAGGTGATAATCAACAAGTACCATACCAAGGAACCAAAGAGTGTACAACTGCAAGCAAGAGAGCCCCATCCAACAGTCCCATAGGATTGTAGCCCCCTTTCAATTAGAGTTGGAGTGGTCATCACCATCACAGAATCCCCAGGACTGGGGAATGAATGATGGAATAAAGTAGACTTACTGGTATTCTACTATATACTTATTGTGATTCTAGCAATGGAAATAATTATATCATTGATGTGGAGGCAGTGGCCACCGGAGATTCTTAAGGCAGGCAGAGGGAAAAACAGGTGTAATACGGGGGCATTTTAGGGACTGGGGAATTATCCTGAATGACATTGCAATGACAGATGCAGGCCATTATATATCTTTCCCTAATCTACAGAATTGAGTAGGAGAAAGTGTACACTACCATGTAAATTTTAATCCATGTTTAGTGGCAATGCTCAAAAATATGTTAATCAATTGCAATGAATGTACCTTACTAATGAAGGATGTTAATGTGGGAAAATGTGGGAGGTGTGATGAGTGGAACATATGGAAATCCCCTATATTTTTTATGTGACATTTATGTAATCTAATAAAAATATTTTAAAAATAAAAAAAAAAGAATTCACTAAGGCCTCCTCATAATTTTCCAGGGTCTCAACCATAATCGTCCAAACATACAATTTTCTTGTTTTTCTACCTTAATTCAATATGTGCTCTTCTGTTCACTCATACAACCTCTTTTCAGTTGTAATCTTTTCATTTCCTCAAAACCTTGGTTATGAAATGACATAGAGTTTCTAAAAGTAAATTACAATTCTTCCAGACCAATGTGCACTAGCTAGGTCATTACACAACCAGGAAAGCAA